>JAQIWO010000914.1:0-11711 GCA_034695405.1 Entomobrya muscorum | reverse complement strand
TAACATGTAACGGTTTTTAACCGTCAACTGTCTCCGATTGGGCTGAAAATCAATAGGGTTCTTCCTTATGACCCTATGAACCTACATACCAAGTTTCGTGAAAATCGGATTAAGCGTTCTCGAGATATCGTCTGGAAAGACAGACACACAGACACACAGACAGACATTTTGACCCGTATCGTTGTATTTTTTTTTTTTTTTTTTTTTTTTTTTTTTTTTTTTTGCCTAATTTTATTAAGCAACTTCGTCGCTTAATAATTATCTAACCGCAGAATTATTGAAGGGAAATCGCATTTCCGAAGCCTATAAACTAGATGTACTTTGGTGTATGGTCTCTAAATGACATCTAAAATGCTTGTATCGCATATCGAGCCAAATTCCATGTAATTTTGGGGGAAAAGTCTGGCATACGTACACATTTCTAAATTCATCATTTGATTGTCTGTTGCAACGTAAGCGTGACGAATAGTAATCAATCCAAAATATAAAATAGAATTGCAATTGCAGCACTGTATGCTCATCATAAGTATTTTTGAGTATTAAACGAATATATTTTTTGAATGATGAATTATAGGATTAGAATTAGAAGTATACGTCGGGTAGCTTGGAGTGTTGAACACTCAAAGCTCGTTGTTAAATATTAATAGCCATCTTTGCACGCTATATGCCTAGCTTTTACAAACTCACTATCTACAACTATTCGACTAATACAATGCAATGGTGTCAAGTAATTGGACATGAAAGCTCCCAAAATGTCGATCGATAATAGTATTACACGATAACAGACATGATGATATGATATTCGAGCACGGCTATTTCATAAAACTTTTCATAAGGCTTGCAAAAGTTTTAAATAAGCAGAAAGAGGTTGATGTTAGAGACGGATTGAGCTTAAAATTTTTTTTTTTTTCTGGTTCACATCACATCTTTTTATTCTCCTACATTAAGTATTCTGATTGCACCTTGAATTTTAATTAATTTTATTCTTTTCATCTTTGCAGATGGGTGTCAACCAATTTTAAATATATATTGCTAGCAGATCGACGAGGGAGGATATCTCACCTGAACGCAGAAAATATCTTATCGTTGGTTGATGATATTTTAGCAATTGCCTTGTTTCTGGGTACCTCCTTTCATGGAATTTCTGCATTCCTTTTATAAACCTGTTGCAAATACACTGCTGTGGAAAAATTCGGATCAAGAATGGCGTTGGCAGTTCGATTCTATAGACGGAAGGCGTTTTTTATTGCGCAATTTGCACTTCTTTTGAGTTGCTTTCCTCTACTTTCGTCAAGTACAAGTTTCCTGAATGACCTGAAAGCAATAAATGTTGTTAAAACGACTGATGAGAGCTGTTTTTGTCAGGTAAACATGAAAAGCTCATTTAGCATGGGATCATTTTGACTATTTATCTATTATCTGATCTGTATGTCTGATTTCTTTATTTTCTAAACGATTTTGTTTTAATGATGTAGCTTCAAGGAACGATAGATGACTGTACCTGCCAAATAGACACGGAAACAGTGGATCAATTCAATAACTACAAAGTATATCCAAGACTGGCATCACTTCTGAGCAAGGACTATTTTAGATATTTTCATGTAAGTATGGAAAAGAAATAAATTTACTCAATTTGGAGTCTTCAACGTGTTTGATTGTAAGTTAAGTTAGTAGTAATGTACAAATCTACTCCTATCTATTTTTTTAGGTGAATTTGAAAAGACACTGTCCATTTTGGATCGACGACGGAAGTTGCTCATTTGAGTTTTGTCAAGTCAAAGCATGCAAAGAGGTATCATCAGTGATCAGTACTGTTAAGCAGTTAAAAGTGGTTTATAGTAAAATTATGTTGTATTCATGATTTTTTTTGTTTTTGTTTTTAGGATGAAATTCCTGCAGGACTGAAGGGGCAAAGGGGGAAAATCAAACCACTTTCTGCAAAGGTATTTTATACTAAATTGATTCGTCAAACGGGGCTAATCATCATTGTCTATGACAGTGGTATTGGTCTTTTAATATTTACGTGATATAACTAACAATGATATTTTTGTTCATAGCCATATTCTTATGGAGGAAACGATTGCGAAGATGAAGACCTAGGCTCAATTAATACAACCCTCAGGTAAAGATCAGACCTACAGTTTAATTTTTACAATGAATGTTGACGGAGTAGGTTTTCTGTGCCATTCAATTTAAACTACTAAATATGTATAAGCAGATTTTTAATTGTGGTTGTGTTATCAAAACAGTGAGGAAACTCAAGCTGGGTTTGAGCGATGGAAGGTGTACGACCAAAGTCTAGTAGACTTTTGTACTGTGAAGGAAGACGAAATAGATCCGGACCTACAATATGTAGATCTTCTTCTGAATCCAGAGCGTTTTACAGGATATAAAGGAGCATCAGCACTGAAAGTCTGGGATGCAATTTACAAAGAAAACTGTTTCAAATCTGTGTGAGTAAATAAATATTTCAATTGTAGAATTTATAGAGTTTTGTATTTTTAGAACAGAATGCTCATAAGACATTTTTGGCATTTCAGGGACGTGGCGAGTATCTTAGGACCTTTTGGATCAGATTATATGGGCGAAGGTATTATTAAGTTAACTTTTGTTATAAATTAAAAAATTAATTATAGGTAAAACTAAATGATTAATTCCTTAATAAATTTTAATGTTTGCAACAGAGGAGTGTATCGAAAAGCGAACATTCTACAGGGCCATCTCCGGAATGCATGCCAGCATCAACATTCACTTGAGCTCGAAATATTTATTGTCTGGTACGTGTTTCCATAAGTAAATTAACGTCTTCCCAAGCCCATTGATTTGGGATGTGAATAAACAAAATAAAACTCAATATTAATTTTATGTGATCATTAATAATTAGTTGTTATAATTTTTATTTTAGATACATCTAGTTCATTGTTTAAAAAAGGAAAACCGGAACCTGAATGGGGTCCCAATTTGACAGAATTCCTTAGCCACTTCGAACGACCAGAAGCAAGGAAAACGGGTTTTCCATGGCTAAAGAACTTGTATTTCCTGTATCTTTTAGAATTGAGAGCAATATGGAAGCTATCGCCTTTCCTAAGAAATTACGACTTGTATACTGGGAACTCTGAAGAGGATGCCGATATGAAGACTGCCATCAAGGATTTTCTTAGTGTTGTTGGTGGTTTCCCTTCTCACTTTGAAGAAAAGGCTTTGTTTTCAACCAAAGACGCATTAAAGCTTCGTTCAGAATTTCATGAAAGATTTACAAATATTACTCGTATCATGGACTGCGTCGGATGCCAGAAGTGTAAACTCTGGGGAAAATTGCAGGTAGGTTCCAACCTGAAATCGAATACTCAACTCGTATCAATCAAAATGAATTTTGCAATTTCTTTATCTTTTAATTTTATCGTTTAGGTTAAAGGCCTAGGAACTGCTCTGAAAATTTTGTTTTCAGAACAACCCGCATTAGGGAAGGAGTTCTTGGCTAGAAATGAAATTGTCGCATTATTCAATGCATTCGGCAGGTAAATATCTAATGAAACTAACTATCAATCTGTGATCATAACTTCAGGTGTTATTGACCCAGTATTTTCTTATGAATGACACGATATTTTTTGTTTATTTTAGGTTGTCTGAAAGTATTCATCAACTGGAAACATTCAGAAAAATTATTGGACCTGGTGGGAAACGTCGCTGACAGCGTGCTAGCTAACATAGTTTATAGATTTAATTAATATAGCTATTTACCATATTTATATGAAAATTGGTTTTACTAGGTATCAAGTGCATGAGCTGAGAGTCGAATATTTACTCGTGGTTGAAATGTGTCTGTCATATTGATAAGGATCGGATCGATACCTTTTCGAATTTAGAGAGTAGTGATCTGTTGCATGGATGAGATTGGTGATAATCTGAGAGATACCGACTTGGAGAAAGAGGGAAAGAGCAACGAAAAAACTTTGCATACTTTCATTTTTTGTGGTTATCAGCTTCACTATCGAAGTATTTTTTGCCTATTCTAGTAGTCATTTTGTCTGTGATATTTAAATTATTATATATTTTTTCTGTACTGATTTAGGTTTTTGTTACGCAAACAATCACTTCGTTTCGCACTTTTTTGTGTTGATTTCAAGTTTCGTAATTCAATTAAATTGTTGTGAGATATTCGCGTAATATAAGTTGGACGTTAATATAATGACAGCACAACCAAATACTGGTATTGTAGTGATTTCTAAATAGTTAGTTGGCTAGTAAATAAGATAACTTCTAATCCATCGTCATCGGTGTCCCGGAGAATTGATATTACCGATACGGAACTGAAATTAATGAAATATACCATTATACGAGATCTACTATTATATTTGTTCAGATATATTTTTACCTAATTATTTATTTTCTTAAAATCGACAGTGCATGTCAGGTGAGTATGGTTTGATCATCTAATTCATCTACAAAATTTCATCCGTGGTTCTTTCTTTCGAAATAATGCAGTAGTTGATTCATATGGTGTTAGGTAGATTGATATTTGCTAAGTCAGCTCATATTTAGGAAAATACGTTTTGTACAATCCAAGAAGATAGTAATGAAGAATGAAGCTGTTTAGAATAAGATTAATTAAACCTGCCACTTTTTTTAAATTTTAAAATCTAATTAACTTTCAATCGTCATGTAGAGCAGTATGCTATGGGCCACAGTTGCGTAAAATAGTACCTTTTATATATTATGCAACATTATTTATTATACATTATATATAAGCAAATATTCATGATAGTACATAGTGCCAAAAAATCTATGCAAAAAAAAATCTGTCTCAAGATATTGTTTTCAGCTGGATTACCTAAAAACATTTTTATTGACTTCTCACTTTTGCCAAGCCATTAGGAAAACCAAAATTTAGTATTCAATATTCTAAATCTTGTTGTGAGGCGCATTAAGTCAGTTCGTCAATTTTCTCTATAATCTAAACTTAATAATGTGGATTCACTCTTTCTTCTAACCGTGTTTGATTTTATGTGGCTTTTCAGCAAATCACGGCGATCACAGCCACCACCACGAGCGGCTATATGTTGTTTCGCTTTCAAAAATTGATATTGTTCTTTTACCTTTACAGGTGTGTGTTAATTCCCATGTGTCTGAACTGAAATGATATTATGTTGTAAATGTTTTAACAAAAAAATGAGAAAACGTAAATAAATGCAAAACTGTAATCAAGCAATACACATTGACGAAAAATATTCAATAGCGGTTATATTCACATCACGTATCTTACTCCCATACTGCATGCTTTCTTCGCAGTCTCATTTTGCCCCATCATGTAACGCACCATCAATTTATGAGAATGACTTGTGTTTCTTTGCAATGTTGCGTTGGGACGCTGGTTTTTCTGATCTATCTGCAGAAAGAAGGCTTACAGAAGCATCCTTTAAAAATGACAGTGCTCGCATAATGAAGACTTCCAACTCCAACACTCGCTTACCGAAATATTACACGAATGCTTCTTCGTCTTTTATAGTTCAATGCAATAAAGCTCACCGGTTTTTCGTGTAATAAACAAATCGCTTTGAATGATCTGAAATAAAATATATTGTGTTTTCATATTTGTTTTAGATTATAGAACTCACTTCTCTAGATTTTTTAAGTAATGCGCAATCGATGTTTTCATTTCGGACATGGATATGGACGCTGTTTGATTGAAAGGTGCAGGAGTAATCTTTTGGATTGGAAATTTTGGAAATAAAATAAAGGAAAGCTGTTTTCTAAACTGTGTGAGAGAGACAGCCTATTCTATCAGAAGTATCAGCAGGCGTCCGCCAAAGCCTGCTAACCAAAAACCATAATTTTGTTACATTATTATATACAATTTTTTTTTATAAAATAGCGTGTGTGTACAGAGAGAAACCATGTAAGAAGAATAAAGAAAGTGTAATAATGACTTGATCGATATCAAAAAGAAAAAAAAAACAAGATTGAAGGTGGCGACGACGGTGAGACTTGAAGGATCAGTCTGGTTTCATTGTTGCAATAAGTCCTGTCATATAGCTTGATTACTGTGGTGGTACAACATTACACATACAAAAGGATAAAAGGAAAGTGTAATAATAATGATAATGAAACAGAGAAAAAAACACTCTCTGACACATTGATGATGATGATGTGGTCGTGGAGTCAGAAGCAGCGAGTGAAACAATTGAAAATTATAAGTAGTCTGATATATTTTAAATCGGTTATGTAGTGCATGCCTGCATGCAATAATTCTAAATTCTAACACGTGAAGATACACAGATAATTATTATTGCTTGGTTCTTGTTTTTTGGGTAGTGTTTTTCATTGTTGAAACATTGGAATTATGCGAAATTAAAGGATAAGGATAATTACATATTACATAGACTAGGACACAGTATTTAATGAGCAAGAAAGAAACATTATTATTATTATCGCCTATAAAATAAATCTAGCTCGAGCAAGATTCTTCATATGTAATCATCATAATAAAGCCTTTAATAAAGCGTGTGAAATAATAATGCTTGACAGGTGAACTATAATTTTACCAATAAAATTTTGCACATGTATCATGTTAGCGTGGAAGCCATTTTTAGGATGCTTTTTATGTTATCAGATAAATTTTCGTATGTGGAAGCGAGTAATGACTGTTGTTTGTGTAATTAGAACAATTAAAACTTCCCCATGTTATACATAATACATACCATAACAGAATACCTATGTCATGTTTAGCTTATCTTCAACTGTCCTTGGGTTAAAACATTACTTCATTGATATGTAGACACACATTTTCTCGGCAAGCTACTTATAGCCTAATTTACAAACGAACAATCAATGAGCTACATTTTATTACGCTGGTAATTACAACGTTAAGTTGTAAATTGTAAAGCCACTTAGTCAGATCGGATCTACTGGCCGGATTTCACTTGATATGGTGATGTGCTAATATGTTTATTAGAATCACGAAGAAGCTATTTGTTCAAAAAAACTATGTCGTTTGATGTCATACAATTCCCCTTTTTGATCTAGGTATGTATAAATCTAGCATTTCACATTCACCATAATCTGTAATATGTTATTATTTGAACTACTTGCTCTCATCATACCATTCTCCTTTGTCTTGGCATGCATACATTTTACATTGTTTAGCCATGAAATCATATTTAACTGCTCGTTAAGCAACACAACAAAATATGCACATCATTTCAAACCATAACTCTGACAAATTCGATTTCTTTTGAAAGAAAATAAATATAAATTTTTGTATTTTGCCAGCTCTGCTAAGAATCCATCAGCTTATAATGAACGGAACACATGCTGTGTTTCCAATATTTTTTGGTATAGTTTTCGTGCTCAAAGTATTACCTCATTGTCATGCATCATAAAAAAATAACTCTTTTCACGCAACAAATATTGCCGATGGCGGCTTGTTGAAATTTAACATTTAACATTACATAGTTGAGCACATTTTGCATTTTTTTAGGAAAATTGCATTCCACACAATGTGTCATGTCATGTCATTTTACATGTCATGTAAAGTGTGTGGCAATGTAGGAATCAACAAACTGTAAAGATGTGTTCCTTATTATTATGAAAATAAATAACGATACCTTTTGTACGCTTTTTCTCCTTAAAAATCACTTTCTCCTACTTGTTCTACGCAAAGAAGGGCTTATAAAAATCAATTTTCTTAAATTATTAGAACAAAAGCACTTCGTTGAATCAGTAGTTCAAGCTTTACATTTTGCATTGCATTTCTGTATTTTATTGCGCCACTATGCGATATAATGTAACTTTGAAGCAATTTTCTTTTTTTCCTTGCTTTTTCACAGGTGGTATACCCGGTGATTGAGATGATTAACACGCAGTGTTTGATAAACATAGTGTGATTCATTTGCATATTCGAATACAAAGTGTTGCATGCATATCAATAATAGGCTTTAGATTATATAGGCACTAACTATATTGTGGCTTATCATGACTACCTGATATAATCTCCACAAGTTTACCTCATCCATACTGACAGATATACAGGAAATTAAAAGGATTATAATAATTGCTACTCTCGTTAAAATGTGAAGATTTTTTTCATGTACTCTACATGATTTTCTCATGTTTCCTTTTCATCAAAAAGACTCGAAAAGAATCTAAACCTAATTAAAAAATTCTCAAAAATTTAATGATTGACTGCACCGCACGCTCCTCTCAAGAGAACAAACAAATCCTATGTTGAAATTCATGTAGTTCGTATTTTATTTTGCTCGTTTTCCTTGTTTCTTTTATACAAGATCACGTGCCATGTGCCATTCCCAGAAAAACAAATGGCCATAAAAATGTACGAATTAACCTGCTAATATGAATATAAAAAGATCATCATCATTCTCGTCATAAAAATAATAATATATGTAACTCTAATCAACATCATATTATCATCACACATCAACAGAAACTAATATGTTTCTAAATTCGCCAAAGCAAGAGTCAAAATCATCAATCGCTATAATTCATTTTTAATTTTTGTCTTCTATTCTTTTTAAATACATAAAAGAAGATGAGTTAGATGAGTATAAAAAGAGTGCACAGATAACTATTTTATTTTTTAACTATATATTATTTTTCTTTTCCTTCGAGGAGTTCGTGTATTCGTGCCTGTCTATTTAGCAAATATAAAAGTTACGATGATCATAATGATTGTAATGATGACGATGATAATGACGTATATGATTATTCTTTTAACTAAATATGCATGTTATGATGTGTGTGTTTATATGTTCGGAATAACAATAACAGGGGTAATAATAGGGACTTTTATATCGATTTCTTATTTCCTTCATTAGTATTATTATTATTATTACATTAGATTTTTTGCATTCCTTTTGTATATAGATAGATAGACACTTCATCAAGTTGAGAGTTGATTTTTTTTTCAACTTGCAAAAAAAACTTTTTTTTTCTTGTTATTTTGTTGAAGACTTTATGCATCTCATGTAAAATAAGTAATAATCATAATGATTTAATGAGTCGTGGTGGTAGTAATGTGTAGTTTTATGACGGAAAGCAGTAGTAAGATGTGATGGTGTGGTGGGAAATGTGTGGGGATAGTAGTATTATAAGTAGTTGACCATCAACAGTAGAGAGAAAAATAGCTTATTATTATGCATAAAAATATATTGAACAACATCGTGTACGGGATCTGTCAACAAGATGTTGTTTTTTGTGCAAACATTCCTCATCAACTCGTTTTTTGAAGATGAACATCAATTATGAGACATGAGCATGATTGCGATTAGCAGGATTTCAAGGGGAAATTAAAGGCCAAAGTTTGAGTGGTAGAAATTTAGTTTTGTGTGTGTGTGTTTGTGTGAGTTAAAAAAAAAGATTTAGACTGGTAAAAAAATGTTGCGGTGTTTCATAATAATTATAATCACTGAATAAAAGTTAACAGGAGTGGAATAAGAAAGAAAGAAAGAAGTTAAAGAAAACCTTTATAAAAAAAGTGGTTGTAAGGTTTTGTGATTGTTTCCTTTATTTTAATGTCTATGTTGATGCGTAGGATGCACAGCGCAATAGCTCATAAAGTACAAACAGAAATAATCTTAACTTAATCAATAGTCAATAAGTGATGTGATGAGTAGAGTAGTACTCCATGCAATATTTTATCTTTACAATTGAATGTGCAATAAATGTGTAGAAAGAATGATTATTATGCTGACGCACTTTAAAACAATTTCAAGCATCCCATTTAATGATTGTGGATTTGAGAGAAAGAGAAATAAACAATGGAATGGATCTCAAGATGGAAAGAAAGGAAGAACAATGAGCTTTTGCTGCACTGAAAATGAAATACACGAATAAACCCTTTCTGGAGAGTAGTAAGAAGCACTTCTTATTGGGATTCATAAATTATAATCCATATTCATTTTTTGATTCATAATCCATATTCATTCACTTTACCTAAATTTATAATCCATATTAATTTTTTGTACGTAAAATTCGGATCGATGTTAAAAGAAAGACGACAGTTTAAATTGCAATTATCTGATTATCAAGGTATGTCATATGATTTTATGATGATTAGGCATATAAATATACACTTGTTATAAAGTATTTAGCAGAAAAATGCGCAAGGCTGAGGCTACGGCTAAATATTACACAGAGAGGGCTAGGCAAGTCAAAAGAAGAAAACAAGCAATCAAAGTCATTTTTATAGAATTTATTGAATCGATTAGCAGTTTTTATGCCCCTTTCACATCTACAAATGACAGATAGGTCATTCGTGTTTTCTAATTTTTCACGATGCCTTCAAGTAATCAGGAGAAGCAGGTTGACTATTTAGTACCATTTATTGTTATTTTACTGCTGTAAAACAATTTACTCCACAAACAAACTGTTATATAATGTACTAAACCAAACAAAATGTACTCGTATTCCTAGCTAATAAAGCTGTTTTTGGAGTAATAAATTAAAGAATGATTTGGGCATGCTGAGACAAATTGACTTGTGACTTTTCTTTTAATGATATTTACGGGCTACTTTTTTCACTACAAAGTTAAAAGTTTCATGATGACCCTACGGCAAAGAGTAAACATCGAACACAAAAGTTGATTTGTGTGCAAAAACTTGACATTTAGGGATAGTTAATTGCATGACTTTGAAAGAAATAGCTATACAATACATTCCAAAAGTAATATGTAACTTTTGATGTGCAAAGGAAGCCGTCAAAAGTGAGAGGATGTGTATCAGTTTTAATGACTCAAAAAAGTAAGGCGACATCATATCAAGTGATGGTGATGATGATGATTGGATTTAGATTGGAAATGCATTATATATATGCATTATTAATTACAGAAATCCAGAAAATCTTACGCTATACAGCAACACGCCCCGAGGAAACCTCTACCGCAGAGAATGAATGTAGTGCGCCAGCGATGTAATTTAGTATTTTAAGCTATAGTTTTAGATGTGTATTCAATTTTAATTTAGGACTGTGAGGATCGGGCTGTGAATATTTTCTGTGGAATCGAATATTTGTTCCTAAATGTTTTAGCGACATTTACAATTCCGACGCCCGCGTTATTTATTTTGCACATTCTGGGATACACAACATAACAGATTTACAAAGACCCTCTACGTCGACGAGTTCGATATGTTCTATCCCAAACTTCGCTGTGGCGTGGTGACAAACAGATAGCGCGTACTTACTGTAGAGCTATCATCGATTGTAAAAAAAAGCTGCGCAAGGCAAAGTTGCTCGACATTATTCCAAGAAGTGATAAATAACCCATAATTTTTATACCTGTATTGACTTTCCCCAGAAACAAAACTGTCGAAACTACAGCGCATCGCTATATTACCGCTGCTCAGCAGCAGCACAGCACCACACAGACATCCATGATGAATATATGGTTCCTGTTGTCCCTTCACTGCGCGTTTCTTAAATTTCTCGTTTCGCGTCAACTCTTTATAAGCCACACATGCAATCCAAGTTTATATCATAAGAAGACACACACATTTATAATTCAAAAGCAACTTTTTTTTACACCTATATACCACATTCAGAGGTATGTGCAGTAGCAGTAATATTTTTTCAAAATGTACAACAGCCGCAGTTGTTGAACTGAATAAAAAGAAATAAAAATCTCTCTTCGGAGGAATCTCTCTCGGAGCGAGCGTATATGACAAGACGGAGAGAAGAAGAAGACGAAATAAAAACATAG
>JAQIWO010000913.1:0-11711 GCA_034695405.1 Entomobrya muscorum | reverse complement strand
ATACTCAAACGTGTCAATGACTCATCAAATATTCCAACTATTTTATGACTGCTTTCACCTAAACTTGCATGACGTCTGTTGCAGCATGCCTGAGCGTATGCCAACGCCCTTGCACTTGGCCGTCCAAAAAGGAGATTATGAAATGGTCGAGTATTTTGTCGACAAGATTTCCTTAGAAAACCGACAATTGCTCTACTACTCTATTCGAAATAGTTACGGGGAAACTGTTGAAATGATAAAAAATAGGATTAACATTTGCAAATTACTCATGAGCAAAAACAAGACACTTGTGCATGAAGCAGCCCAAACACCTTTGTTACTCATGAAATATATTCATTTGGAAGTAATCAAATTTCTTGTTGAGAGTGGTGCCGACGTTTACTCTACACGGAATGATGATGAGGAAGCCACTATAGTTAGTCAAGCAGCGGATTATATGACAGCCAGGGATTTCCAGGAACTGGTCGCCTTCCTGATAAAAGACTGCAAAGCAATAACCCTCTTTATCCCGAACCACACAAAATATCAGTATCCCCTTCACTCCATTTTGAGGACAGGTACATTCCTGACAGTTAAAACGATCCAAATGATCCTGGATATTCCTGGGATCTCTGTGAATGAGAAGGATGCAAATGGGAAAAGTTTGATATCATATGCTGTTGGCAGACCAGAGCGAAGTATTGATATTCTGGAAGAGTTGGTGAAACGGGGAGCTCATTTCAGGAAGAAGGATAATATATCTGAACTTGTCCTTTATTCGGGAAGAGAAAATGGGTGCCTGGACATGATTAGATATTTACATTCGTTTGGCGTATCTGTGAATAGTCGTGACAATGAAGGAAACACTCCTCTTCTTTTAGCTCATAATAATCTGGAAACGATTAAGTGCCTTGTCAACGAAAATGCCAATGTTTACGCGATGAATAAACAGGGCAATTCGTTTCTTCATTTAGCAGCAAAGTCGATGACCCAAGAGGATTTTCATGAGTTGAGTTGGTGTGCTTCCTCTTGAAAAGATGCAAGATTGGGGATGTCTTCAAATTGAAAAATAAAATGGGGAGGACTTGTTTACATGAATGGTTATTTTCAAATGATGGTTCCAATAACTGCATTGGAATAGATACGGTTAGATTGGTGCTGGGAATTCCTGGGGTGAAGGTGAACGCTGTGGATAAGATGGGAAGTAGTCTGGTGCTGTTGGCGGTGGAGGGTGGGAATAATGTTGGTACTGTGAAAACTCTGATTAGTGGTGGGGCTGGCTACAAGAAATGCAATAAGAAGGGTGAAAGTGCGCTTCATTTGGCGGTAGATTCTAAAAACGTAGATATTGTTCGTTATTTGATGTCACTTGGACTGAAAGTAAATCATCAGGATTGTAGAGGACAAAGTCCGCTTGTGAGAGCGATTGAGATTTTTAAGAGGCATGGGGATGGGGACAAGTCTCGCGAGGAAATAATTAACATTCTAAAAGAAGGCAAATAAAAAGCAGCTCGTGAATTATTTATCAATGCACGTGAAAAGATAAAATGTGTGCATTACTACAACTGTTAGAAATTTAAAAAAATTACTGTTTGAAATAATGGAAAAATTCCGTAATAATAAATTAAAGTTCGAAATTTATTTTCATATACATAAATGCTTTCACAATTATTTACATTTTGCATAATGTGTGCCACGTTGCAGTTGCAGTTTCGATAAATGTATAAAATTTTACTTATAAAATATAGTTTAAAATTAAAATCGTTACCTTTTAAGCGTTTTCTTCTTCTTTTAATTTAAATGCTGTATAAAGGGGAGTTGAGTTATATAATTTCAGAAGACAAAATAAAAAAATAAAATGAGGTGCTATTGATTTTTGGAAGACCTTCATCAAAGTTAGAGACACTTGGTTAAAAATTTCTCTCTGAAAAACAAAAGAGCATTCTGAAGTTCGTAGTTTACCGTTCACTATTCACCTTCGCTTACTTCGTGTCGATGAGACAACCTACACAACAAAATGGTCTCTGAGGAGATGGTTAAGCAGGTCGGTTTTCGGATTCGGGTAATGAAGTTATGTGGAGGAACTTACTTTGATTGGGATCCTGCTACCGAGAAAGTCGTGCCTCCGAACATTTTCATTCTATTTACAATGTAAAGCTTCTCAATCCACTGTCATTAATATGAGTCTCATTTATTGTCTATTGTAAATTATATTTGATTATAATTTGTCTTTATTCCAATTTCTAACCAAGCATTAATTTGTCTTTCAGGTACCTAGGTACAAACCTAGCGTGCATATTTCCTCTCGTGCACATCATTCGACTCTACATGGTTCTCCATCAGGAACCTGATCCCGAAAAGAACGGCTTCACCAACGAAGAATTCGCTACTCTCGTCATTGAATGCGGACAAATCGCTATCGGAGCTAGTTTCTACTTCCTAAATTTCGTGGTGGGAAGATATTTCAACGAAATGATTATCATATTTAATCAAATCCTGGACTACAACCGAAACATGCTGAACTGGATAAAGGAAAACGACATTGAACTGGATGCCAATGATCGTGACAAAATGAGAGCTGGCGAGCTTTTAATATGTACTTCTGCAATTTCCTCTCTTTGACCCTACCATTTGCTCTGCTTCCTTGTATTTTGCATCACATGGAGCCGACCCACGTCCTCATGCAAGAATGGCTGGAACTAAATTTTGCTCTAGAACCAAAACCCATCCCATTCTTGATTATGTTTTCGTGTGCGTTAATGGGCAGCTGCAATATGCTTATGATGGTAATTTTCGTGGTACTTTGTTACTATATGATTACCACGACGGTTCTGGATGACCTCATGCCCCAACGGTTGTTGCGCCAGGAGAGGATAGGGATAAGGTAACCTTGGAAACAAATTTCTTTGTGGCAATGCAAATCGTGGAGATCATCAACATGTACCAGACACAGCGACTATTCAATGAGCGGATGAATGCGATTTTGGCCAATGTCTGCATCTCCTTCATACAGGTAGGTTTGTTATCCACGCTCCCCATTCTGCTCTTCTTTTCCATAAAATTCCATCACGTTGTGCTACATGCCGGTGTCCTCGGAGTTTTTACTGAGGTTGGGAGCATGGCTGCTCCTCTGTGTATGGTCGGCTTTCAAAGCTACTTGTTTGGAACTCTGGTGACTTTGTCGGAAGATTTCGAACAGGCTGGAAAGGAACTTGTGAGGAGGAACACTCTGTACCGAAAATTTGCGAATAGTTGCCAACCGTTTTACATTGAGGAGGCTTATCCATTCTATCACTTCAACAAGGACACATTTCTTTCCTTCTGCGCACAAGCTGTAGAATATTCCATCACTTTATTGTTGTGGTAAAGTAGCAATAGCAAATAAACAAAAAATATCGCAACACAATAATATTTAGCATATATTGCATAATGTTTAAAACAAATTATCTACACATAACTCAGTATATCTATGAGATCATATTATAGTAAATTTATTGAATTCATATGCATCATAAACTTGTGCTTGGTCTGAATTGTACACCTAAAATTATTGTAATGATAAAAACAGCTCAATAAATCAATACTTTATGTGATGAATGACTTTCGAAAAATGCACAGTTGCATGATCTAATTTCTGCAGGGGCCCATCGAGCATCCAAAATACATTTAATTAACGAGATTTAAGCTAATTAGTGTTATGATTTAACGGAGGTATTTAGATAATAAGCATGAAAATTCCTATCGAGTGTACACCTTACAAGAAGCACACGGGTTAACCTGCCCATATCCCGTTACCCCGATTAAATGGTTGTTGCGAAGTATATTTACCCTAAGTCCATTGATTCTCCTTTTCCTTTCTCTACGACCGCGTTTGCACACAGATGATTAGATAGGTTATCATAGTTGTTACCATCTACATGTAAAACATGAAAATGAACATTATTTCCTAGCTTCATGTTTATTTTCCTTTCTTCTCTCTCTAAAATTCATAAGCATCTACAACTATGTATTTCTAGACTTACGCTGGTAAATAGTCCATACGTGATTGGAAAAACATTGCTGGCCTTCACAGCTGCAATTCCACTGCACTCAACTTTCATGGAGAAAAAAGTCGATTCCCACGGAGCATCCACAACTGCCCTATTCTCTTTCCGCATAAGCCACTCATTTAGCTGTCCAACTTTGTTTGGAACATCCGCAGCCATAATGAAAGTTAATAGAGTTAACGCCATATACAATATGAGCGTTGCCATGTTTGTCCAACTCCTGTAATACGTCTCTCTGGCAAACGCCCTCTCAATTTGAATGGCAAAGGATAGCACGACTTCGATAATATAGCACGTTGTCATATGACCAATCACCTGGTTCACTAGTGTCGATAAGGAACGAAGCTTATGTAAACGGATCTCTATCGCTTCCCACAAATATATTCGGGTGTCTGCACTGCCTTTATTAAATACTATTGAGTTATCTTGTTTTAAAAACTCAGCAAAGGATCGTGACACAGTCCAAAATATTAAGATTGTGTTGAAAAGAAACATATGCCCAGAGTAGGAAATCAGCCTAGAGCAAAGTGACCCGAAGCCCAGTAGTATTTCTTGAACTGAAAAATTGCTGTCGACGATGCTGTATGCAAGACTTTTGTAGTATTCTCTCTTCTCACATAAGAGCTGCACATTTGGAAGTAAAAGATGTAAACCGCACAGGAAGAAACACACGCCTTTTTTACTTACAAAACGAATGGGCGTTGTCATTTCAACTAGACTTTCACTCAGGCTTGCAAGAAGTTTCATAAAATTACGCTGCTCCATCCAGAAAAACTTGATGATTAGCAGTCGTCGCAGTGTAAAAACGAGCAAGCGCATCGTCTCAAAAGGTTTTAGTGGATCGTGTGTTCCTTTTTCTGTTGTTAAGACGATCATTTTAAGGTGTAAATCTTGAAAAATTGACAGTATGCCGAGTATTGTGAACGCTGCACGGGAAACTTTCTGAAAATAAGCACGTTTGGCAGTGGAATCTAATTGCGGAGAGTATGGGGACACGCAAAGGAACCAACACAGTCTTATTGGAACTATAATGAAATTTTTTATGTCCGAGTTGAACCAGTTTTTAGGTTTCCAGAAACCCATTTTGTTAAGGAAAATGCAAAATTTTACCATATTACCCTTCACAACAGCCACAAATTGGTTTTATTTACCTTTAATGACTAAGAATAAAGAACATTGAATTTTATTAGAAATTTCGGTGCATTTGAGAATTAGCAGAGAAAATACTAATTAAGCATATGGAAACCAATTAATTATGAAAAGTGCTTTATTGGCCTGTCTTGTTTCCTTTTTAACCCAGCCAGTGACCAATGCACAAAATTTATTACATTAAGGCAATTGTCCATGATATTATTAAGCTCGGTCACAAAAACTCTTGCTAATTCAGTTAATTTCTCACTCACAATACAAACCTTGAATCAATATGAGCCACGCCCTGAACGTAATAGTTTCGTTTTGATAAATAATGTATTTTGTGCTATTTAAAAAACAATGATATTTAGCTTCTCCTTGCTTATTCTTTTCTGTCTTACATATATCCACTGCTTAAACTTGAAGTTGGCCAACGGTCGAAAAGCTCATTCTTTGAATTGTACAATCACAATAAAATGATTATGTATTACATCGTTTATTATCATTGGCTGATCCTGTCCGTTTTTATTATATGTGCGTATAGTTATATAAGTTGTAAGTATATCAATTGAAGATGTAATGTGAAAAGTAAAATTACAATGTATTATGTATTTATTAAAACATTAGCCTTTAGAATTCGTATAAGTGATTATGATATTTTTATTTTCATCGTTTTTTTAATCTACTTTCTTTGTTTAAAATGATTGTATTGTTTCATGATTGTTGAAATTGAAAATTGCAACATGCTAGAGAAATTCCAGAAAATGATGTGACTCGGCATCGTGACAATTTCTAAAACCTTTAAATAAGTAATTAGATAACATAATATATAAGTTACTGAAGTTTTAAGCTAATCCCACTTGTACCACTTTAACTTGCATCTTCCTCGAAAACACCACCCGAACTACCTTACAGAGAGCTCTCCAAATGCGATCACTCTGTTCCATAATGAATACCACTATTGCTACAAAAAGCAGCCCTAAATGAACATAAAATACAACAACCACGTTATCACCTACCCTCAATGCTCGCACCTCTGTCGACTCTTTCATGGCTAACGTCATGTCCCCATAAGATTTTACTCTCTTCTCCCAACTCTTCCATTGCTTTGCAATCCCAGATTCCAAAACGCCACTTAATCTTCTATAGAACCCATCATCTTGGTACCTAATGTTATCTACGGTCCACGCCTTTCTCCATCCACCCAGCTTTTCCTCTGAAACCCAGACAAGATGGCTATTACTCTCCCCATTATTTTCTTTATCTTCCTGAATTAGTCGTTTTAGAATAAATCTGCTCTCTACGATAACATCCCACCAACCAACAAAAGCTGTTTTCTCACACTTTCGAATAAAATTTAGGTATCCTTCATGCACTCCATGATTCATCAGTTGCTCTGCCAATTCACGGTTGAAAAATATGGGAAGCAAATGTTTCCATTTGTTGGGGATATCCCTTTGCCAGAGGAATTTCTGAAACACTGTTTCCCATTATATGACAGATGCAGCATACCAGTTGTGCATGCACTCCTGATACTCCTCTTCCTTTCCTTTGGAAAATTCCTTTTCCGCTTGTACGCTCTCTACTTGTGAATCCACTGCAAAGTTTTTGTCGATCAGTTCTTGGAAATTCTTCATCGCTATATGGGTTGAACTGGTGAGCTTAATTCTGTTATGTTATTTCCCCGATATGCAGTGCTGATCTGATGATCTCACCCACAAGCAACCACAAAATGTTCAGAAAGCGACATCCGCACTTGGCGCAATCCTCAACTCCCTGTTCCACGAGAATTTTGAAGGGGTAAAGGTATGTCGAGGAGGATGCAGCTACACGTGAACAATAATTCTGGAATTTTTTTTATCGAAATGAATGCAGAAATTACAAGATCCAGCCAAAAGTAGCCATCAAATGCGCTAAGGTAGCACAAAAGAGTGAAAGATTCCCGAGTTGAGTACTGCCACATTGTAATAAATTGAAGATTTCATTTCATCCAAGTTCATATTATTATGAACTCCACGTCCATCCTCAAACACGATCCATGAAATAAGTCCCAAACCCGGTTTAGACTGTTTGTGAATATCGGAAGCTCGGAATGAGTTGTTTTTTGTAGACCATTTATGCCAAAAACCAGATGACTCCACATTCCTTTTTTGAATGAGACGAATCCAATGTTAGACTCTCCTTGGGTTTTCATAAATAGTTGAAATCTTATTTCCTATAAATTCCACTTCCACACTGTATCCGGGATAAGAAATTAAGATAAAATAAGGGAATCGATTTGCATGTACATCGAGCGCCAATTTTGTGAAATCTTTGAGATACGTGAATGAATTATATAATTTTTTGAAATTGAGTAAAACATTTGGCATTCCGGCAGTATAAAGTTTCTGGTCATCGGTGTTGCAGAGAAATCTGAGTGGCTCGTTGGAAACTAATGGTTGACTTGGGGCAATGTAAATAAATAAAGTTCTACCATTTTCTGTCAATAAATCTTACAAAGTGTCACTCGTTGATAAAATAATTTGGTAGGAATTGAATTTTTCTAATCTCAAATCATGGCCGACTACTTTGCTTCCTGTGTATGCGTATGGTACATGTTTGCCCTTGCAGTTTGGAACCCTGGGGAATATGACATCAGAATGATCGGCCAAGTATAGTCTTATGGCTTTAAACACCCATATCTCAGATCCTTCCTGGGTCTTAAACTCCGCTTCAAGGCCCTCGTTAAATTGAAAAAAGAGAAGCACTATGAAAACATCCGACAGTCACTCTCAAAAAACTCATCAGCTAAGGAATTCTGGCAAACGGTAAAGAGCCTGAAGATCAATACGATTTCAAAATGCCCTATAGATACAGGGGATTGGGAACGCTTCTATGGAAAAGTCCTCCCAGAACGCAAAGAAGATACCACGGATTACTTTGGAGTTACCTACAAAGACATAGACACGGAAATCTCAAGAGAAGAAGTTCTAAAAGCTTTAAATTCTTCAAAAACAAATAAGAGCGCCGGGATCGACGGAATAAAAAACGAATTTCTCAAAGGACTTCCGCTCAAATGGGTTGACACCATAACATCCCTTTTTAACGCCATGCTACTGAACGAGTACATCCCAACTGAACTAATAAATATTGAAGTTGTCATGATTTTCAAAAAAGGCGACCCATCGGACCCTAGAAACTACAGAGGCATCTCATTGATCAACACAATTCTCAAAACGTTCACCAGTATCCTCCTCTCACGTCTACAGGAGTGGGTAGAGGCCAACAAAATACTACCAGAAGCCCAAGCAGGATTCCGCAGACAAAGAGGATGCGTAGACCACATCTTCACTCTAGATGCGATCAGAGAAATATGCCGGAGTCGCTGGAAAAAACGTAAGCTCCATTTACTCTTCGTAGATTTCGCCCGTGCATTCGACTCGATTAACCACTGCAAACTATGGGAAAAACTCAACAAGATAGGAATACCTCCGAAGCTTATAAGGCTTCTCAGGAATTTGTATAGCTCGGCCGTAATGCGTGTCAGATCAAGTGGTTCTCACACAAGGTGCTTCGATGTAGCAGAAGGGGTTCTCCAAGGAGAGCTTACTAGTCCGCTCCTGTTCTCGCTTTACATTAGCGACATTGATGACGCTTTTAGGGAACTGGAACCATCCGGCCTTCGTGGAGTAAATATAAACAGCACAACAGCGATTAACGTTCTAGCCTACGCGGACGATATGGTAATCTTGGCCGACTCCCCCGCCCAACTGCAGAAAAAACTTCACGCCCTCCACAAATACTGTACAATAAATGGACTCACAGTCAACGTTACCAAAACCAAAATCCTGGTCTTCCAGCATCGGCACCTTACAAAATTAGCAGACAGACAATTTGCATATGGAGACCAAACTGTCGAGGTTGTTCGGGAATTTACCTACCTCGGAGTTACCTTTTGCGGATGTGGCAAATTCCATCAGCACGCCAAACACGCATCCAGCAAGTCGAGTGGCGCAACTGCAAGCCTAATCCGGATCCTTACGAGAAGCCGTACGTATTGCTGGGAATCTATGATGAAACTGAAAGAATCTCTCTTACTGTCCATCCCTCTATATTCTGCCGAGGTATGGGGCCTTGCCCACCTGGAAGACATAGAACGAATCCACTTGAAATTCATGAAACGCCTGTTGACTCTACCCACTTATACCCCGGGATATCTGATTCGAATGGAAACGGGAATCGAAAATAGTAAAGTAAACGTACTCATCAGAAGTTTAAAACTGTGGTGGACTGTGAAAGCCTTGGACTCGTCTCGCTACCCGAGTATTTGTATGGCAGAGCTAGTGAAGCTGAATTCATGCGACCCAGACCAGCGCAACTGGGTGACCCGCCTTCATGACCAGCTTACATCCCTTATGATCCCTTACGTTCGGCATCAAGACGATGCAGAGCCACAATGCAGTCATCTGACCATAGCTGCGATTCGAGCTTCAGCTGCTCAAGCCTCCCGCGACGCCGACATTACCCGCAGCGAATCATCTTCGTTCTCTTCATTTTACCACAGGATGAAAATTGACACCGTCACCGAAAACTACCTCGACTACCGGATGTCCCTGAACAAAAAACGTGTATTCTGCGCCATGCGTCTACACCCAGATCGACTACCAATACTTAGCACTTACGTCGACCAATCTACTCATAAATTCACCCCAACTTTGAGATGCCCGATATGCGGATTAGACAATGACGACCTGTTTCACTTACTTTGTTCGTGCCGCCACCTGAACGACCAGCGAACCATCCCGGAACTCAAGCAAACATCAAGATTGAACATCCACCGAATTTTTCGGTCATACAACGAGCATATGGTGCATAGGCTTTGCGGGTTTGTATCATCATCATTAAGAACGCGCGCCTTTCTACTTGGGGAGTAATGGTTGCGAGAAAAGTCTTCATACCAAGAAAGAAAAAAAATAATAAATAAATAAAATAAATAAAAAATAAATAAAATAAAATAAAATAAAATTAGGAGCGACTCGGAACGGCCGAGGTTATCCTTTAATTGAATATGTAAGAGCTACGGCTCCAAATTCGGAAGGATAAGGGAAATATTATCCTCAAAATGGAATGATGAATGTTAGCATCTACTAAATTAAAATATAACTTATGCATCGATAACAACTTATTTCTGAGAGTTAATACATTCAAGACCTTTAAGGGGAAGATACTTGGAAAGTCCGAGGTAACCCTATCCCAAATATTAGATTTCGATGTTCGTCCGATGTCAATGAGACATAAACTTACTATAAACTTTGTCTTCGTATCCAATGTCACATGTAAATATATTAATTTGTGTGCGGGCTGGCTGCCCTTTCTAAATCACAATAAAACCTAAACCTAAACCTAAATATTCAAAATTATCTGAACCACAAAGTTAGTTGTTTAACGCTTATTAACTAAATTTTTGAAATAAAGTAATCTACATATATAATATTAGATCTTATATATATAATATATATGAAACTATATTATATTAAAATTAGATTAGATATTTTTTATTTAAGTACCCAAAGCTAAAATGATTTTCAGTAGTAAACCCAACTTCACCCTATTAAATTTTTAAATTTGATGACTTGACGTTATTTTAACCATGAACAAAAAAAATAATGGAATACTATGGGCTCTATGGAAATGGTATGGAATAAAGTGGAACTTTAAAAAGGGGAACCGCAATCGGATACACCTGACACGAGCCTCATGTTTAGTTTAATCTTTCACATTTACAGTTTGTACAGCAATTATTTGATTTAAATCTACCGTCTGCTCCACCTAGCTTAACAATGGCAACTCCAGAATCAGTAGTTAGTAGTCGCCGATTTTGTATAGGAAATATAGCTGAACGGCGTAAAAACTCACAAGTCAGCCAGTCAGCTTTTGCTCAAGTAATTTCTTAAGTACATAAGTTAGAATTTTTTGGGTTTTAGCTCAAGTTGCAGTTATTATGCAAGTATAACTCATTATTATGCAACTCATCTCAGTTTTTTTAAATACTAGAGAATTTTACTAAGAAAACAACACCAAAGCGTAAGATGACAGGCTTAACAAAAAAGTTACTTTACTTTTTATGAATTAAAAATGTAATTAAAACATATAATGACTCCGAGAAGTAATTCGATTCTCTTTCATTTGAATATCATGTTGACATGAGACAAAAGTTTGCGAGACAAATAATTGGAACATTCACAGTTCATGAAAACAGCCAACATCTCAAGCCGGACTACTTTGACCTGTGGTGGGATGAGTTACTGGGGTTAGGGAAAGGTGAGACATGAAATTGCTTTACTCTTATATTCCATTCCATCTTCTCGATCTCTACAAGAAAGATTGTGAAAATATTTTTGATGGTGATTCTAAAATAATTGGTAGTTATAAACTGTTGCCTAGTTCCATAACTAATTTTTAATTGTTCAGTAATTAACTTCCATTAATTAGCAAAAAAATCGAGAGTAAAATATAAAATGCCTGCAAAGCAAATTCAGTAGAACAGAAGTATCGAAAGAAATATTGCAATTTAAA
>JAQIWO010000912.1:0-11712 GCA_034695405.1 Entomobrya muscorum | reverse complement strand
GAAGAAGCAAAAAATATTCTAAGTTTTTTTCGTTGCAGTGTCCGCAAATTTCGTTGCAAGTCATCCAGGAGAATTGCCACGAAAAAATTGTAAAATTCGTGGCAATTAATCCGTACATCGTTACGTGTACCTTTTTGAGCGTTACATTTAACTTTTTTCCGTTAATTTATGGCGTAATCAAAAATATAAACGGTATAAAAATTATTAAAATGATACGGTGCACAACACAAATTTTGGAAGAAAGGTTGCCAATTTTCATGTGCTGTTCCTACTGCTCTATAATCCCTCCCAGTTAATGCAGAGGTCATTCAAAAAACTATCATGAAGTTGTTAGCCGTGAAATGGACTTCTGTTCATTCGATAACATCTTCTGGCATTTCCGTACAAGCCTAAGAGCAAAAGTGGACCAATGGATGAAGTAACCGTTATTTATATTCGAAATTGAATATGGAATTATATATCAATTGTCATTTTTACTGGAGACGGTTGTTATCCAGGTTGAAAGTGGAATTATAAAAAGAGCTCAAAGCGGCAGCTTTTTTGAATCGATTGTCTACTTACTTGGCTGGTTATACAAGGCAAGTTCGAAAGTCTACAGCTGTGTGCTTTACAGCATAAATAAAAAATGAATAAAAAATTCGTGACTGTGAATGAGATTATATTTAGGTATATTTAAATATACATATTAAATAATCTTTGAGAATAAACTCTATTAGGTACTTTCGGTTAATTGAGGTTTGAGTTTGAGTGGATTGACGACTATATGTTTTTAATATTATGTTACCCAAGACAGACATCGGATCAAATCTACACGACTCCATTCCATAAAAATTTTAATATTTGATAAACCCGCTCGTAAAATTATAACTTCATTAATTCAATTTCAAAAAAGCTTTAAAAATTTTATTTTATATATTTCTTATATTGTTGGTGCCCTTCCAGTGAGTCTACTGGGCAATCGCATAAATTATCCTACACTCCTAGAGGAAAAAATATAGTTTATTCCTTACTGTAAATAATAAATATACTAGCTTTCCTCTCCTCCCACTCATAGAAATTCTGTCAATTTCCCAATGCATATTGGTAATGGTGATAGAAACAATTAACTTTTATAGAAGAGAGACTAACTTCCCATATTTAAACTGCGATATTTTTTTCCCGCTTTCTCAAATAATTATTTTGCTACAGTACTTTATCTGTGTGATAGCAGATTTGCTGAAGTTGAATAAAACATTGTGATGGCGTTGACATAATACACAATACAAGAGTCAAAACAGATTTCATGAGATAGGAAGCAGAAAGCAAATTATGTCTGATGTTCTAGAAACAATAATTTGTTTACTTTTATATTTACCTATAAAGTGTCTCATTTTTGTACTTTTAAATTTTAACTTGTACATTATTTTAATCGTAGACAATCCATGTTCATTTTCTAAATAATAATTCTTGACTTTAAATTTCAAACAAGAAGGAATGTTGTTGTTGTAATATGTGTGGGAATTTGTTCGAGTTGATATGACGTGACCTGACTAACGTCAATTAACCAAGCCCCAGCAAACATATTTTTCTTCATTCAAAAATAAAGTTTAAACATTTAAATTTAAAAAGGCAAAAATGTGCACTTTTTTAATGGAGATGACAACAAGCTTGAAAATGTAAATACGCCTCCAGAGAGGTTAAACAGACAACTGAGAACTTATTTTTATATATCACTATCGGTTACCGGGATTTCAGACTAATTTCTTTTTCCTATGGCATAAATTCCGCGATTCAAACTTATGACTTATGAATCATGTTTAATTGTTTTAGTTTAGTAGCAGGAACGAATCAATCCAACCTTTTTTTAATAGCAACAAGGCGGCACGGGCAGCCATGCAAGATTATAATATGTACTTTCAGAGAGGCGGAAGCAGAGTTCAATGATGTGAGAATGAGAAGTGAAAACTTTTGTATCATTTCAAACACGCAGATGCATGCATATTTATTAAATAAAAAGGCTTAAATTCATTCCTCGAGAATGGGAGATGGTGTCAACGGGACACGATACACGAGTATGTTGATATACAAGTAGTAGTTGTCATTCTACTCAAATTGTATTTACCTTTTACTTCGATTACTATTATTTATGCGTGTATTTATCTGGATAAAAAGAAAGAATTACTCATTTAATAAATCATGCGATGTGGCCTTTGGGTTCACCCTAAAGATTGCTATCAAGTGAGTCAATACATTTTTGTGCAGCGTGCTACACACATTAGATAATATTTGATAATTGGCCGTGCCATGAGGCACCATTAAGTTTCAACCCATGTTTAAGTATTTTAGTAAAACTTCATTCTTTGTATTCTCAGAATAAGGTCAAAGGACAAAACTTCAAAACTCTGTATCCATAAAACGCAGAGCACATTGTAGGCAGAATCAGGATAATTTACGTAAAAAAAATAGACACTATGTATGTGCATGGGGCTACATAATATCAGCATTCCCATCCATTAATAGAGACTAATTCTTCGCAATTTATAATCAGTTGCGGTTACATTTAAAGTGAATCGTTGATCTCAAGTTTGTAAAATGACAATTTAAGAGAGAGGGTAAACTGAAATGGTCTTCCTGGACAACTCGAAACATTATATGGGCACACGGGAAGCAAAAACTTTTAATTAAAAATGTAGGAATTTTATTTATCAAGAAAATGTAAGAATGATGATTCCGCGCTTTTCGCCGCGGACGTTCTGCCTCAAAAACATGTAAGCAAGCCCGAGAACTTTTGGATTCTTCCTGTTTACAAATAAAAATAATTTTGTTATTTCAAAACGTCGTACGTATTTTATGATGGAATATAGTATAATTGCCCAAGTAGGTAAAACTGACATCTTATAATTTTTGAATGCAACAGAAAGAAAGTTACCCTAGAATTGCTAGTATCACAGCTATATATTTATCACGCTCAAGAGCAATAAAAACTACTTAAAACTATTTCGTCTTTGTTAAATAACAATACCGCAAATTATTGAAATGCTTACTGAATTCTACTTATTCTAACTTCACAAAGGACCAATATAATTGTGCAGAACACAGTCAGCTGTGTGTAGTCATCAATTCAGTATGCCTGTTTTTACACGACCGCGGCAAAAATTTTTAAACTTTCCACGGGCTCTTAGATGTTCTGCTTTTGAAATTTATTTTTATTTTTTGAATTTTGAATAAAGCTGTAGAATTTAAATTTTTAATTTTTTTCATGTTTCACTACTTAACTTCATTTTTGTCGATTTTTAATATTATGTTTAAGTCCGAATAAAAAACTACTAGGTTTTACAATGGTATTATACTTCAGTTATTAATTCAATCACTTATAACCCTGTAGTATCTGATATAAATGCATCTCCTAAAATCCACAACAATTTTTTATGTAGCGGCCAAGCTTTTCAGGAGTAAAAAACTTTTTATATTGTTATTCATAAAATATACAACAAAATTTCCACACAGCATTTCCATTGTATTGCATTCATCACAATTTACACTTAATTTATACATATATATTTTAAACCAAATAAATAATTTTGTATTACTTCATGACTTGATTTATTGGGCAAGAAGGAATGCAATTTTTCTGGCTTGCTCTAGAGACCCAACCTTGGAATATCCAGCTCTACATTGTACCTAATACCTATGACATCTAAAAGGTAAGTGTCTGAATCTCTGTTTCTTGTAACATATATCTACTATATATATGAAATAAGCTTTTATATTGCAAGCCATTTTTTATTAGCTCGTGCTTACTGCTGTTGTGGTGTTGTATTTACACTATCATACAAATTTTAAAATTGACCACAATATATAGTTTCCTTGATGGAGTCAGGACTGTTTTACGAAACAAATTATACAATAATAATTTTGGAAAGTAAATAGCTAAGATTTTAAATTTTTTGCACGGCCTCAGCCACGCCATGAGAGCATGACAGGCCACCATAGATAATTAAATATGTAAATTACCTAGACGATCTAATCCAAAAATTTAGCGATTATGAAATGTCGAAGTTTAACGTCGGTTGAATGCTCAAATTGGAAAAGTTTAGACGTATATTAGGAAGATTGAAACGCGAACTTATGGGTGTGGATCAAAGCAAGAATGTTAAATGAAATGCTCAGATTGCATAAAAATTTCTACGAACTAAAGACACAGTCCAAATTAATTTATAAGTCATACCTTTTCAAAAGTCGGCTTGCTGGCAGTCGTAATAAGGATAAATCCTCTATTTTTCTTCTTGGTTCAATTTTATTTTAAAATGCGTATGTGCAAATTCAACGTATATTTTATAATACTTGTACCATGCTTCAATGAAAAATGTATGCATTTGTCTGCACAGACAATAAGAACAAAAGACAGGATAAAAACATTAATAGTGGACCCAGGGAGAGTCTGTGCAACTTGTCTGGTTCTGAGTCTGTGTCCGTGAATAGTCATTATCTATGCAATCCCCTAGTCAACATTTATGCATTCCTTCAAAGATGAGCCAGAATGTATGATAAGCTTTTATTATAGGAGAGCTGGAGCAGTATCAGTGAGAAGAATCTTTGTTCCATAAAAATCTGACAATGTGGCATAAATGCAGTACAAATGAGCAAAATATGGCTACGCATCTAATTTTACTTGTAAAACTTTACTTTTTTGTTTTTACGATACAAAAAAAACTGACAAATTAAAAGCTCAATAAACGTTATAAAAAAGTCGAAAGATTTGCCTGACCAAAAGTCTGAAAGACATTTGGTGATTTACCGGGGTAACAAATATAAAGCCACATGCCAAATGTGTGTGTTTTTGGAGACTTAAATAGATAAGTCATATCCATGATAAGCTTATAAGTTATCATTCAAAAGACAATTCAGTTAATTTAATGATATTCAACGGCAAGTCGTTCGTTCGGAACATCTACAAATTTTAATAATCTCTACGTCATATGTATTATTTTATGATAACTGAATGGAACTTGTTGTGGCAGATGTGGACTCCGCACAGTTGTAATTAATCAGAACTTATGAGTGAGATCAATTATGTCGGTCGACTGCTGAGCTCTATCTTCCTTGAAATAGTTTGTAACAGGATACACTTGAATGCACTTATGCTCGATCCATGGAAGAAAAAGAAAATTGTACACATGAAATTATACAATATCTTCTAAAGTAATTTTACTAAGGTAAATTGAAAATTGGATTGTAGTAAAAAGTCAAAGTGGCTACTTACTTGACATGCATACAGCCACCAACTTTTGTTGGAGTGTTTTTAATAATTTTGTGATCGTTGTCGGCCACATTACCTATATATTATCCCTCAATAATTCATCTTCATCATATTTTTCTCCCTTATTGCTAGGTACTCCTGCCAAGTCCCGAGCAACTCAGAAGACCTCTATCACCCTGATAGAGTTGCGAAAAGTACACAGCGGCGACCGGAATATTATTTTCATTTTTTAATGGCAATATGGATAATAATAATAAGCCACACACCATTTTTAGTTAAAACCGTGTGTGATAAGTTTTGTGAATCTCCCATTCATGGGAAATATTAGCATTAACACTACTAAAAAGCTTGGAATTTTAATTTTTTGAACAGTCATGGAACCACGCATTTTTCATTAATATTTTGTACTCATAGAGTAACTCTTACCCGGTTTAAAGCAGAAACTGTATTTTATGTACAATTTAGCGATACAAATTTACAATAGTAGGTATAAATTATTTAGATAGAATGAAAAATGCATTTTTAATATCAGTAATTTTTGGCAATGTTTAAGTAGTTTTTGGCTGATGGAAAACTTCTGAAAGTTCCAAAGTCCAAAATGTCTACAGCTCTGTGCTCTACAGCAAGCCGTCAAAATGAAGAAAAAAACGTCACTGTGAATGAGATTGCATATTTTTTGATATTTTCTCATCTACCATGCCACCTGCTAAGGAGGAGGTACAAAATCTTTGACCTTAAGTTCCTGTAGAAATGTGCCAAATGTGTTGCCAAAGTGACATAACTTAATAACTTTGTCTAAATTTGAAAGGCTTAGCCGCCACAAAATTATTTAGAGACATTTTTACCCCACTGTTACGCACAGATCGTTTACTCTTACCTCTGACATTAGGTGAAAAAATTACGAACGCGCTACACACATTGGAGGTCGAAATGTCAGAGCGCTGGGCGATTGTGTCGTGAGAAGCAGTATAACTAGAAACCAAACAATGGGATGTAGAAACTAGAACTATAAATTATGAAAAGTACTAAAAGATTATGCTGATAACAGTTTTGTTGATTGGCTCTATTTGATTTTTTAAATGACTATTTAGAATGCGACGAGTGTAATAATCCAAGGGTGCAATTTTTGTTATCTTTACCTCGTATTGTCCAACCTGTAAATCAAATTGGCATAAAATTTGGATTTCAACTTTCGTTTCAGTGTCAAGGTTGGTGTTAATCAATGCATAAATATGAGTATAAATTATAAATGCTAAAAATCATTGCCTACTTTGTCCCTAGTCGCTTTTTCTTCCACCATTCTTCGTTAAGTTTCAAGTTACCCCACTTGTAATAATTATAATTTACAAGAAAATATTTTTATAAGGACACGATTTTATAAATGAACAACATTTTGTATCCTTGTCAATACCGGTAAGCACTCACCAAACTAGGCATCATTATTTGTTTGCAATTTATTTTGTGCCACTTCCTTTCTTGTGACGGGCTTGCTTGATTTTTTCATTCATACATTTCAAGCGTACAAAAATTCCAGAAAATTTCCAGCAAATTTTAAATCCTGCCTGCAGCATAATGTCATGGCAGCATACCTACATAATTAATTTAACGATGACTCATCCTCAAGTATGAAGTCATTCATACAGGAAGATTAGGGCCATGGCGTAATTAGCTTGGAAACGTAATTAAATTGTCTGTATTGCGTTTATCAGCATTGGCATATTGACACGAATTACATCAATGGCGAGAGAAAAAAGCTGGACTAGAATACATTTTAAAACATATTTATACTTAACTCTATTTTATGTATTAAAATCTATTGTTATTCATATGTGATTTTCGCATGGTTTTAAAGGATTAAAAACTGTGAATTCTAATTATGTAATTTCATTACCGATACTGCAGGATATGAATTCTTGTCCGATGAGGCGTGATCGCTGCACTTATAGCATTCAGTGGCCTACCAGTTAGTTATATTCAGTTGAGATAATATATTGTTTTCGAAAAAATATTATACTTGCAAACCGTCAATACTTTCATGATTGTCAATAAAAATTTGAAATATTATCTTGGACACTGCTGTTTACTTAGGATGGTTAGTTTTTTTTTAAATTCTCAGCGCATTAATTACTTATTTAATCATAACTAAACACTCACCGAAAAAGATTTTGCATCTAAATGCAGTTAAAATAGATGATTTCTTATTGGGGTAGATTCTTCCACTCTGTAAAAACCTACTGTATAGGTTTCATGTGTACAATTTAGACATATATGTGCATTCAAATATTTAGCAACAAAGTATTAATAAAAAAATGACACTTTCGATCACAGTCTTTTAAAGGTTTACTATGATTCAGAGTAGTTTGGATCCAGCAAAATTTTACAAGTTTATTTTTCGATTATACATAATTTTAATGATTAAATTGTGTGCCATTTACAAATAAATGGCATTTAACAAAAAATTAGTCTGGCCGACCCAATACTAAATGAAAACATGTAAGATCAGAACGCGAAATTATTTTTATTTTGGAATAAAGACACGTCATCAGTAGCCAAGGTAGGATGTATTACAAGAGTTCAGACCTGATAGAATGGTGAAATCAGCAAAGCTGTTCAAATAAAAATATTTCGTCTGTTAGGTCTCCTGTGGAATCCAGCACAGAGCATTGCAACACTTTTAATAAGTCCTTCGACAAAACTACAGGTCTAAAATTTATATTAGATCCCGCTCTAAAAACCGAAGTGTAATTGATGTTCCAAACATTATTTTCCTAAATACATATTCAGGGTTTTAAATACTACTTATTCCATGCGTCACCCACCATTGGAACGTTAACTCCTTTAAGAAAAAAATTATACAACAAATAATTGAAAAAATTTATAATCCGGGAAAACAGTCACTTAATTGTGGTCTTGATAAATGCTATTGGTTGGGGAAGGGTAGGTCTGGGATCATGTCATATGAAACGTAAGAAAACGAATCTAAAATAGCCGTTATTCGCAACCGCTACATATTATATTGTATGTTGAAATAGTGGTGTACTATGACGTTTACATAATAATGTATATCTGAAAAAATAAAGCGTGCCTATTAAAAGTTATTCTGGTCGTAGATTGAACTGTTTACAGACTATGTTGGAAGGTGGGATGACAATATTGACACTTCATCATAAATATAAACACAAATTTCACCGGATCGTCAGATCTAAATCCATATATAGGAGATAAAAACTTCCGCAAATTGTTTTTGACGATTCAAAGCTACATGTTTTCATTTAATTATATATCCAAACCAGTTCATTACTGTAACCGAGATTTAAAAATATGCAAGAAAATAATTATATTTTTTCCATAAATATTTTGGTCCTCTTGATAAGCTTTAAAATAGGCGCAATGCCTTGCTGACATCATTAAACTTCATAAGATGAGATTGACATCGGTAAATAATATACAAGATAATAACCCACCGAAGCTGACTCGATCTATGATTACATTATTTAAAAAGTCAGAACTAAAGTGTTCTGTCGGCGTTAAAATGATTTGTGACACAAAAGTTGCCACTCGTGTTAAATTTCATGACATGGAAACGAGGGGACAAAAAATCATTTCTTCTGTTATTCTGGAGACTAAACTTTGTTTGTTTTACAGGTTTACAACTAAGCAGAAATTTTATTTGCTCGTTGTCTGAAGCTAGTTTTGGATCTTTCATTCAGCCAAGATATAAAAAGATAAAATCATCGCTTTTGTATTTAAATAAAATCTGGACAGGAAATAAATTGAATGCATGCGTCTTTTGTCCATTTATACACTTCCAAAATAGTACAATACCTCGGCCTCATAAGCAAAAATACGTCCAGGAAAAAATGGCAATTAAGCACGTGTATAGGCCTAGGAATAATATCTATATATTAATGCAACCATTCGAATACGCACTAGGCGTATCTAAAAATGAAATTCGTGCCAGTTTTAGTTGATTTTATCTGATAATAACAATCATGGCATATAACACATAATCAATCATACCTTGTAAGCTTACGCGTGCACTACACACCCAAAATCTAGAACCCCGAGGGAACCACAATAAACAGGATTTGTCTTCTTTCTTACGTTTCGCGAAGTGACATGATGCCACCACACTAATTCGACCAATGGCAATTATTCCTGACCGTACTACCTATTTATGTTTTAATTCATGAACTTATTAACGAGACATAATTTTTATGGTTCTATCCATACAAATTCAATACTAAAATACGTAGTCTAGAGTAAAATATATCATTCAGGTACATTTTAAAAACAATGTCTGTTTTCCTCGGTCGCCAAATATACTATGTTAATATTAATCTATATTTTGCTATTAATAAAAATGATTAATTAGAAAACGAAACAGAAAGTTCCTTCATGCAAATGGAATTTGATTTTGGCTACACATATTTTCGTTGCTCGTTTTTCTTGTTTTTCTTCTGCCTGGCCACAGTTTATAGGTCGCATGTATTTCATTCAGTCACTTGGTGAGACTGCGGTCATAGTAGCTCTACTCAGTATAATGATGAGGTTATACGTATGATCACTAGTTTATCCTTATAAAATATATTTCATTAATAAAGGCTGTACAGTGTATTGAGATAATCTGCACTTTTTTACGTGCTTAAATCTCCAAATCCATGAAACACTTAAGGAACATGTTTAAAGTTGTGTGACATTTTGTATATTTGTGTTCCTGTATTTTAAGGTTTATAGGGATAAAAAATTCAGTATCAACAAGAAGTAAGAAACTGAGAACTGCATGAATATTTGAAAGAAAGTTCCAATTACTTAATTGCAGGGGATAAAATAAAGTCACATGCCAAAAGCGATAATTAGACGCCTTCTGTTTTATGTATATAAGACTGCACTGCATGAACGCATACGATCATTGTCGCTGCTTAAGATGCAGTAATTCTACAAGATAAAAAACAATAAAGTAAAATACATGTAACAAGGGCAACTTTCTTTTGAACGGTTTTTTCCTAGTCATTTGGTAGAACTGTGCTTATGAAATTAAAATAAAATTATAATTGTGTAGCACAATACAAATGTGCTTCCAAGAAAAAGTTCACCTGCCTATACACCTACTAAAAGCACTGCATATGGCTAGCATATTACAGTTTTCTTGTATTTCTTTTTGATTTGTTGTTTGTCACACTATATATTCATTACCTTCCACGTTACTGTTGGATTTATAACTTTCAAATTATGTCCTGAGACATATCCAGAACTTTGTGCTGGCGGAGATGCAACTTATTATTTCCAAAGAATTGCATTCAAGAAACAGATACAAGGTATTTTTCAGTGTATTGTGTATGCCCACAGAATGTTTACCCGCTCAAATAACCCCAGAGAAAATAATATATCAATTCTTGTTTGTTATCTCTCCCACCCTCTACCTTGCCCTTACAAGTTCAAAAAATCAAATAAAGCTGCAAACTACAATATCTAAATAATTGAAATTAGACGGTGGATTAGCCGTGTAGTTTTCGCTATTTCATTTTTTTGCCAGTGCAAATCAAATCAGTATCACTTTGTTTACAGGAGCATTAGATTTTCATGATTTGGGAGCATGAGCTCACGAATGAGTAACATTCTTGATTTTCAGAGGATTCCCCTTTGATAGTTTCACTTTCTCAGCCAGCAGAGCAGCAGTAACTACCACACAAACGACCCTGCATCCCAGACAACGACTTTTTTTCAGAGAGACAGGGCTTTAGACTTTTTCGCAACTAATCTCCAAGGATGCTGATATGAACTCAAATACCCACCCACCCACAAGAAATGCATCCAACTTTCAGTTTTCAACGTTTCCCCTCTAATCAACCTGTACAAACCAACTAGTAATATTAGGTTGTTGATATTGACTGCAAAACGATTTTAGTCACACGTGTAGGCAAACAGAACACGATAAAAATCTATGCTTGAAAATTAGTTTAAAATTACAGACCGTCTCGTCAGCCAAACCAAACTATTTTTTTTCAACATAACCAGCAACAGATAATTTCAGTCAGCAGAAGAGACACATAATTTTCATCTGGATTTTGTGTCGGATTTGTTAAGTATTCATAACAATATTATTTTCCTGTATAAACCATGTTTTTTTTGTGTAAAGCTATACATAAGCACGCAATATTGTGCACAGTATGTAGATATGCAAATATATTTATACATATTATTTCCGTATATACACGAAACACGAATCCCTTAGTTATTGGGCATGGGTGAAGAAGAATATAGAAACAAACTAGCATAGTCATCTTGGAGTTTTTGACTATCTGCTTTTCACTTCATTTTCCTAACGCAACTCACCTCGGAGAAACTCACGACTTGATGCTGATGGTCTACAGATGATATGTACAACTGCGTTGCTCTATATTGATATAGGCGTATAAGCTGCAAAAAATCTACAACTTACTCTTAATTTTAAAACAAATGGAGGCTGTTGA
>JAQIWO010000911.1:0-11714 GCA_034695405.1 Entomobrya muscorum | reverse complement strand
ATTTATTTATTAAATTCAAATCATTGCGTACAATATTAGGAAAAAATAATCAAACTTTTAAATGGCCATTTACTATTTCCAAATTCGTGTTTTCCTTATATTGGCACCCATTCTATCAATTTTAATAAAATTTCATTTAATGTTTTTGATTTATTAAAGAAAGGCTTAAAGAAAGTACCATTCGGTATTTTAAGCATAAAATAACAATGTGAGTGCAAATGCCTACTTGAGTTTAGTCTGGTTTTATAACTTGTAAACTGAACGAGAAAGTTGCAGCAAAATCAAGTCAAGTGAAGAGGAGGACCTTGCCATGAGCTTCTCTCTGTTATCTGTGCTCTAAAGCTCAAAATATTTGTGTGAAGTGAGGATGCCTTGATTTTAACTTTTGGTTTCGAATCAGTCAGTCAGTTTATTAGCAATTAAATGTTTGTATCCTAGTACTCACACCGTATTGATTTGTCAATCAGTCATTATCTCTAGAGTGACCGTCCACTCACATAAAGAAGTAATATTCTCCGTTTGGATTTAGCTCAACAAGCAAACCAGCAGTAAGTATGGTTAAATACAACAGGTTTTATTATAAGACTGTTTTTTTTGTGTGTAAGCAAATCTTAAAACTATGCTTGAAAAATTAACAGAAAATTTTACTTGAAACGCCTATACACTAAAAAATATTTCCTTAATTTTTTTAAAATCAGACAACAAATCATTTAGGATTTTACGATCGCCATAAGTCCAGATGGATGTAGAATGCAAAGGATAATTAACCAGTGGAAAATGACTTGCTGTTAGGTTTTGCAAGAACCCCAACTACCCGTCGAGCGTAAGTTAACAAAGAAAATAATTCAGGCCAGCACTTCGAATTAAGTATCAGTGAAAACACCTGATTTTGATATTTTTACCAATAAAATTACTATAATATAATTGGTAATTTAACAACTTTCATTGTTTTAACAATTTAATTGTTCAAAACCCAAGACGGTAATAATTATCCCAACTCCCATTCGATATCTAAAATTATTCCGTATTATAACTTGCGGAGTAATGCTCTGCTCTCTCGCTCACGACAGACTGCCACTTACTCTCTTCTCTGGACGTGTAAGTTCCGACTGCCAACTCGACGTATTTTCTCCGACGACACGACACACATAAAACTACACGCATTTTTCTTCTCAAACTTAACCGCTTTAAAGTGACATCCATTTTCCTCATTGGGGTAACATCTATAATATTATACATTTTATCATCCTCGTACCTTTTTACGAACCGGTGAAAGTGAGTAAAAACTTAACAATCATACAAACATAAATTTTAATCTAACAATGACATTTGCTACATCTATTCATAATTCCAGTGTCCATAACGAAGTGGTCGACGGACCACTCTCCCGTAGCTGGTAGTAGTCTCTACTTTCTCATCCTTAGCTGTCTCCGGCATCTTGATACTGCTTGAATTCTCGAACTCCTCAGCCACTTCCAGCGGGTACAAACGTTGAAGGGGTCGAGTCAGCAAACCAGCCGCGGTCTTGATTGTGGCAACGCGAATCTTCCCATCTTTTCCAGTGATGAGGTTCGGAATCCGCCCCAACGGCCACTCATATCTCTTTTTTTTGTCACCCAACTGAACCAAACTTCCAAGTTTTGTAGGTTGACCCACTTCAGACAGGTTTCGGGATGTAAGAAATCCAAGATACTCGCTTCGAAATCGAGCCTGGAGTGCCTTCTTCATCTCTTGAACCTTCCGGTAACTTTCTCTATAGAATATTGCTCCGATCTCCAATCCCTCTGGAAACGCATAAGGCAAATCTTTCATGAATTGGGATGGAGTCAGAGGCATCAGGTCATCCGGATCTGCTGTAACTGCTGTCAATGGTCGATCGTTGATAACTTGTGAAACGGCAGCCAAACAAGTACGCAGTTCGTCATAGGTCAGCTTTGCTCGTCCAATCATCTTCTTCAACAGCTCCTTGACAGAACGGACAAGTCGTTCCCACCACCCTCCCCACCAGGGTGCAGATGGAGGAATAAATATCCATTCGATGGGGACAGCTCCACTTTTATTGGCAACTTCCTTCCAATCGAGCTTCTTCATCAGATTTCTTGCGCCGACAAAGTTTGTCCCATTATCAGTATAAATCGAGTGTGGTCTTCCTACGGTGTTCACAAAACGCTCCAATGATAGCAGAAATGCTTCCGTACTCAAGGAATCCACGACATCCAAATGTACACAGCGATAAACTGCACATGTGTACAAAACGATCCAAGCCTTTTTCCCATGCTTTAAATACAGCGGCCCAGCGAGGTCAATTCCCGTAGTCTGGAACGCGACTGTAGTGTCCACTCTTTTAGCTGGAAGCGGTGCTGGATCTACTTTCATCTTCTGAATTCTAAATCGCTGACATTTCACGCACTTGTGAATCACTCTCTTGACTAGTGACCTTCCATGAATTATCCAATATCGATCTCGTATTTTTCCAAGGACGTGCTGAGCGCCAGAATGGTAACTTGTTTCATGGACGTATCTCACCAATTGTTCCACCAGTATATCATTCTTAGGTAAAATTATGGGATACTTGAAATTCTCATTATCTGCCTTGTAGGTTAGACGTGATTTCAAATGCCACAATCCGTCGTCGTATTTCGCGACATTGAATCCTTTCACTTCCGGTTGATCAACAAAATGCCTTTGCTGAATTTCCAGGACCATGTCTCGTTCTCCACGACGCAGCTCTTGTAACGACAAATACTTGCTAAGGTTTCGATCAGCATGCTTTAACTTACAGTTAGCAATGAATCTTCTCATCCACGCCTTGACTTTCACGTTCTTCATGTAATGAGAGAAACGTGGTTGGACTTTCTCCACTGCTATACATGCGACTTCTGTTTTTCTCCTTTCCTCCATGACCTCTTCTTCGTTTGTAGAGACCATTGAAGTAGGGCGCTGTTCTAATGGCAACCTCATCCAACTGGGACCCTCCCACCATCTCGATCGCAGGAGTTCCGACGGAGAACATCCACGGGACGGAAGGTCGGCTGGGTTCAGCTTTCCAGCAATATGTCTCCAATCACTGGGGTTGGTGAGCTTCCTAATTTCTCGAACTCGATTCTGAACGAAGACTCCCCACATTTCTTCTCTAGTGATCCAAGCAATACATGTTGAGGAATCGCTCCATAGGAAAACTTGGGTCTTCTCGTCCATTGCCTCCTGAATGGTTACTAACATTCTCGCTCCAATGACGCATGCCAGCAACTCGAGACGGGGAATGGTAATCTTCTTGTTGTTTTTCTGCAATGGTGCAACTCTGCTTCTTGCCATCAGTAGTTGCACGCTGACTTCGTCTTCGCTGTTTTCAGTTCTGATGAAAGCACAACAGGCGTACGAAGTTATACTAGCGTCACAGCATAAGTGAATCTCCATCTTGTCTTCTTCATGATGGTACATCTGGTATGCAAATCTTGGAATCTTAATTTTCAATAACTGGTCCATGTCAGCATACCACTGCAACAGTTCTTTCTTTTCTTCGTTGTTCCAGCTCTGGTCCCATTTACACTGCTCCTTTACTTTTTTCTGCAGCATCAGCTTCGGAAGCAATACAGACGGGCAGGTAACACCAACTGGATCAAATACTTGAGCAATCAGCGACAGAACCTTTCGATTGGTGACGTCATCATCTTCAGAAATTACCAACTTCGGCTTCTTCACAGACAACGTGTCGTCGACTTTATCCCATGTGATTCCTAACACAGAGGTTTCTTCTTGCTCATGGAACTGCTCACAATTTGACTCCCACTGTCGAAGTACCATCTGAGCTTTCTCCAACAGGGCAGTAGACTCTTTCTTGAATATTTGATAGTCTGATTCTGTGTCAAAGGAGACGACAGAATTATCAACATAAAAACTTTTCCTTAGAATTTCTGCTAATGGGCTTCCGTCTTTCTTCAAGTGAAAGTCAAGGACGGCTGCTAAGATGAAGGGGCTGCAGGTCATTCCAAATACCACTCGAGTGAATCTGTATTCCACGCAGTTTTCCTTTTGCGCATCCCACCACAGAAATTTCTGGTAATTTCTATCTGCTTTATCAACTTCGATTGTCAGAAAGGCTTTTCTTATATCAGCAATTACTCCCACCGCTCGTCTTCTGAACTTCAGTAGCAACGATGGGATGAGCTCCAACATATTCGGTCCAGTTTCTAGCAACATATTTAACGACGGATTCTTCCCCACACGGCAGGAGGCATCCATGACTGGTCGAATAGGGGTTGTGGTACTCTCTGGTTTGATGACTGGGCGGTGAGGCGAGAAACATCCAATTCGAAGTTCATCAGCTGGCACCTTCTCTATAATATTTTCTTGTTCCCAGTCCAGGAATATTTTATCGTAGGCTCCATAAATGTTCTGCTCTTCCAACTTTCTGGTGACATTGACGAGCCTTTTCCGAGCCACAGAGTAGTTGCTGTTGATGATGGGTGGACCATTCTTAAACGGCAAATTCACTCTGTAACGGCCATCTTCATTTTGTTGAATTTTCTGTTGAAACTCCAGCTTCACCTTTTGGTCATGTTCAGCTTGGGTTTCATGTTCGGCTGGATCTCGAATGCCAAGTAATTCCAAACTCCATAGACGGTCAATTTCTCCACAGAAGAAACTCTGAATGATGTCGGAAGCGGCTCCATCTTCCTTTGGAATGGGACCTGATAGTGTCCACCCAAGGACCGTTTCCACAGCATACAACCGCTCGGCTACTTGCACTCTCCTTCCAGTTCTAAAGCTTTCATAATAATCACCTCCAAGCAAAATATCAATTTCAGAGCGGGTGTTATTACTTGTCAAATCTCCAATGACAATATTTTGGGCCTTCAGCTTCTGAATCCAAGGACCAACGGGAATCTTTGGAATTGGACATCCTATCTGAGACCTTTCTCGTACTCGTATCTTTACCGGCTTGCAATCCTTGGATAATCCGGCTATGACTACTTCATGATGATTAGTGGTCTGATACTTTGTCATGGACCCATCTATCATCGCGATTCTTGATTCTTCTTTGGTAATAAACTTACTACCGATTTGATCCAGCTTTCCTTTCGTAGTATAGGTACGCTGACTACAATCATCAAATACTAGACGTGCAGTACTCTCCTTACCATTGACTGGATTTGTAATCTTGACAAGTAATGTCTTCAACAGCACGTCACTCAGGCATTGAACCCCCAAGCATCCGGTTACTGTATCTTTGGTCTTCTTCTGGAACGGGTCGTCTTCATCCTCGGGTACCTTCTGTCCTTTTAATGAAGCGAGCTCTTTGCACATGATCTCGTGATGCTTCATTCCACACACTGAGCATGATAATGGAGCGCTGCACTTGGATACTCTGTGTCCAGGTCGAAGACAAGCGTAACAAACATTTTTCTCTGCCACCATTGATTTTCTGTCTTCGAAGGTCATCTTCTTCGCCTTGAAGCAGGCATCACTGCTGTGGTTCTGTTTGTTACAGAAAATGCATCCTTGTCTTTCCTTTACTGATTGTGATGCCAATCCTGCTGCTGTTGGGATCTCATCAGTTTCGATTCTTTTATTTCTTTTCTTGGATGACTTGACCTTGTCGGGCTGTTCAGTAACAGTGTCTTCCCAACGGAAATCCTCTCGAGCTTGCTCACGTTTCATCTCACGCTTGGCTTCTTCTCGGAGGAACTGCAACAAGTAATCCAATTTGCTCTTGGGAGGCTTCTCCAGAGTTCCGTCTTTCTCGTACAATGGGCTCCTCTGCCAAGCTAGAAACAACTCGTCGGTCAGACATGTTTCCACAATAGGATGAAGAAACCTACCCATTTCCTTTGTGGTAACTTTTAATGTTCCAAGTGCTCGGATGTCGGTCTCCAGTCGATCGTACAAGGATGTCAATGGAGTTTTCTCCTTCATCGTTGCAGTTTTGATAGCTAGTTTCAGCATTCCCCTTATGTAGTACGGAATGAGCAGGTCCTCCTGTCCGAATCGATCCTCGAGGGCCTGGATAACTTCTGGATAATTTTCAGCAGTCATCGGGAAACTGTCAACTAGCTCCTTTGCTCGTGTTCCAGCCACCATCGCCTGTGATAGGTAACTGAACTTATCGATTTCGTGAACTTCTGGGTCCTCATGGATTTTCTTGAATTGCGACCACCATCCCAGCCAGTCGGAAAGGGAGCCACTAAACTTCTTCAGATGAATTTTAGGATATTTGAAGTGCGTCTTTCTTGCTGTCACTGCTTCTCCCACCGCCGTAGAGAATCCACTGCTACTTGGGCTTGATGGTCGAGTCACTCTCGGAGTCAGCACAGCATCCAACAATGCGGTGACGTAATTTACCTCACGTTGATATTCGACCGCCTTATCAAATTCCTTGTCGACTTCAGAGGGTTGATCATCCTTGTCACCATCCTCGTCGTCATCTTTTTCAGCTTCATTTAATTGTTGCGAAATGTGAGCAAGAATTTGCTCATCCATATTACGTAACTTTTCGTTGTAATCTTGTAACAACTTCCAATCTGACTGTAGTTTGGCGTTGTCCATCGGATCTTTCTGCAGGCCTTCCTTCAGGGACTTAACCAGCGTTGTGATAAGCCTCCGGAACGGTCCTCTAGCTTTCCTTAATCCAGCTAAATCCATCTTGATTACAGCACGACTTGACTTGTTGGAAAACTGGTTGTGAAACACCTACTAGGTCGATTACTAATCGCTGCGCACAGGTTCCTCAGCCTCCAAAATTCACTGATCACTTTTAACGAATGCTTATCCTGGCAGGTTCGCCAAATGTTCGGTTTTGCAAGAACCCCAACTACCCGTTGAGCGTAAGCTTACAAATAAAATAAATCAGGCCAGCACTTCGAATTAAGTATCAGTGAAACACATTTATTTTGCTACTTTTACCAATAAAATTACATTTAATCTAACTGGTAATTTAACAACTTTCAAAACTATTTAATTGTTCGAAAACTTAGAGTAGTTATAATTATCCTAACTCCCGTTCGATATCTAGAATTATTCCGAATTATAACTTGCGGAGTAACGCTCTGCTCGCTTGCTCACGACAGACTGCCTATTACTCTCTTCTCTGGACGTGTAAGTTCCGACTACCAACTCGACGTATTTTCTCCGACGACACGACACACAAAACTACACGCATTTTCCTTCTCAAACTTAACCGCTAAACAATGACATTCATTTTCCTCATTGGGGTAACATCATACATACTACATAATATTAAACATTTTATCAGTATATTAATTGTAATATATCTTTATGTATTTATTTCAACCAACCAAGGTGGTGGGTATATGTCATAATCTAAGTTACCACATTTTCAATTATTTCCTAAATGACGACTTTGTATCAGTATTTTTCTATATTTATTTAATAAATTCTGTAAGTAGGCTTGCCTATTTAACATATTTAACAGCTACAAGTACATGAATTATAATAAAATAAGTGTACAACCAAACAAAAATGTGTGCAAATTTTAACTCAGATTTTGCTATAAACAGAAATACATTATATGTACATTGTCTATTTGCATAATTGATACACAAGGATCTCGTTTTGAATGCAGTAAGATATTCTGGTTTTATGCTTTTAAACCTACAGTTTGCTTAAAGGCTGAACTTCTTACTCGAACGTATAAATAATTTAACAAGCATTTACAAGTTTAAGAGTTGCAGGTAAATTTCACCACCTTAAGATTTACCATAACTCTTAACTCTGGTGCTCCAGAATTTAATATTTTTCATGCGCAAGTAATACACAATTAGACCCTTATAAACCAGTACTAAGCTACTTTGTAATGCCTTTCTCATAACTAATAACCAAATGATTAGTAATATTGTGTTTATGACCATAACTAACAAGCATCCAAATCCCAAAGGACTTTTCAAATTAACTGGTATAAAATCACCGAAGCCATTCAGGTTTTTTACCGATACGTTTTTGAATGCATAGGTTTGGCCTGCAAAGTGAGCTAATCGCGTTAGAAAGCCACCAGTGGTCATTTGTTTTATTAAATTCTGACCAGCTTTGTTCCCCCACACCTTAAAAACTATTTTATAATGCAGGTTTTTGACAATCGAAAACATTTTACAGACAAACTTATCATCCACGAGAACTTCGATATGCCAAATAATATCCCCAAGTACTGGCCATTTGACTGCATTGCAATCGATAAGCCTCCGTTCACTTAGAAAATGAGCAAACGCGGACAAATTGTACCTGAAGTATGGTATTTTGGATTCATCAACGAAAGCATCATTGAGATCTCTTTTCCCATCGAGTAGCGTTTTTACTTCTTGAGTTTCATTGAAATGAGGAAGTGCCTGGAAAATACTATGATGGGCAATGTGTCGAAACCCATTTCGAGGTCTGGTATAATCAACTGGAAATTCCTTTACTCGCATGCGATTTGCTGACACGCTTGCTTGCCACATTATTGAGACCAGGGAAATTAGTAGAAATGTTATGCCTATTACCTTTCTTGGATGCTTCTCTTGAACCGAAAATCCAAGAACTGGCCAGAATACGTCGCAAGATTTACGAAAATTTTTGTAAATTATGAAAAATCCGGCCACAACAGATGCAGAACATCCTATCAGGTCGGTAGGCAGCATATCCGCTATTCCAAATTCTGTGGACGTCAGAGATTTCAACTTAAGGCAAGCAACAAATTTTACGGGATGGTCATATATTGAAAATTCGTATGCCCTATTGAATGCAAATTCGTTGCATTCAACTTCGGAAGAATAGCGGTGAGTCTGCTCGATGACTAGCCACCATTTTGACAATATGCGTTGCTCGATAGACAGGCTGGCAGAATTAAGGATTATTGTTACATTAAGACGTGGTTGAAGAATAGTAAATGCCATTGTAGTCGCTGGACATCCCGAAAATGCCTTGTAATACATCTTTCTGTTTGAAGCGGAATCAGAAATTTTATAGCAATAATTTAGTCTTGAAAGATCTGACGGCCCGTAAGCAACAAGTTCTCTGCCATGTCCATGGTTCAGTTTGATCGCCATTTGTTGGATTTCCCAAAATCGAGTGTGTTCTGTCAAAAGAATGCGCTCTGAGATGGGGCTGCACGTGTAGCAGAATATTCCTAGATGAGTCCCTCCATCAGACTCATATGGGGATACAAAGAATCCAATAGGAGCGGTAAAGGGCCCTTCCAACTCTTCATCCGTGAACAGCCGATTTATCATATTCAGAATTAAGGGACTTTTATCGAACTCGAGTGTCGTAACTTTAATTAGAAACAAGACATCTTGAGAGTGACCATATCCAGATCGATAAATTGCAGATGCGGTGTCTTCTAGGGTCGTTGTCAGTACCAAGAAGACTAGGCAATCTCCATGTAACCATCTTGATGTAAAGCGGAAATATTTGGTTTTCATCGACACCTCAAAATCTGGTTGTGACAGCTCATCGTCAATGTCAAAAACTAGATTGAGTTGGTCAACTGAATAATGTATCCAAATATGGCTGCTACTGGAGCTACTAGATTGCTCATGTTGGAAGTCCACTTCCACTCGACTACTGTTGGTAGTTATGACACCAATGAAGCAACTTGTTTCAACAGTAAAGGGCAGAGCTGCACAAACTTTACAAAATAATGTAAACTGGATAAGCGAGTGCAGCAGCTTTTTTAGTCGGGTGGGAAGATTTGCACCTGATAATAAACCCATTTTTATTTTCAAGTAAACTAGTCAACCCATTTCTTCCCGGGTCTTATGCTTAAAATGAATAATTCAAGGGGGCCACTGATGAATATGCATTTTTAATTTAAGATTTATTTATAAATGCGTTTCTAAACACAGCATGTAAACCACTGATATTATTTAACTGTCAAAATATTTTTGGGAGAAAATAAACCGTTACACTTCAGAGCAGAACCCTCACTCGAAAATTCCTACTCTTCGTAGTTTACATGTTCAAAGATATATATTTGTCTGATTGCTAGTGCCAAGAATTTTTCTCGTTAGCTTGGAAACTAGATATGGGAAAAGAAAATGGATATAAATAATTTAGTGGTTGTCTCAATCCAGCTAGGTATCAGTCTTACAGAATCAATATTCGTGGTTATGATAACGATAAGTCCAAAATGCATTACTTATGTACATGCTTAACTACACAGAAGCTCCAATAGCATTGTTTTTACGTATGCTTCCAAAAAAACTAAAGTTGTAATATTTAAATTTAAAAGTTTTTTGTGTCCCTCTTCCCATCTCCATTCCATCACTCAAGTAGTGTTTTTGACCACATAAATCTACTTTTTCTCTCTTTTGTGACAGTAATACACGCACGTAATAACAGAGGTGGCAGTGCAACGTACCGATGTACGACAGAAAAGAAACTTTGCAACCTCATCATATCATATCATGACTTGACTTTTGCTTTCCCTTTGTTTGGTTTTTTGGTCATTGTAGTCCTATAATATTACCTGCCACTGCAAATATTCCAGCAGCGTATTATTATAATGTTCTATTAAAAAACCAAATAAAGAGAGAAGCAAAAATATATACCGGCAAGTCTTTAACAAACGTGAAGTGAAAGCAAATTAATCAGCATCGTGCTCACATTTTGGCAGCCATATAATAACATTAATAACCTTATATTTTCTGATAAATATCTGGATAAAAAAATAATTACTGCTAAAAACATCTGCAATAATACCACTATAAAAGAAAGTTTGTATTTGAGCTTAAAAATTAAGTTTAAAACTTTTTCGGCTTATTATTATTGTTACACCACACCACCACCCTGCCACGAGGATATGAATAAGTACTAAATGATTCCTACACATTATAAAATTGGATCAATAAAAGACGGGAGCGTGTGTTTTCTTAAGTTAGATATACTATAGTCGCATGTATATACTGCTTTATTTATTTAGCTGGCTACCAACCAGAGTGAGTGCTACACTCAACTTAATTTTTATACAGAACACGATCACAAGACGTTTCCTATGCTGATGTTATTGCTGCTGGTGAGAAGCAAAAGGAAACACATTGTTTATTATTATTGAACGGAAAACAATCCCTTTCGTCGTTTGTGTGCAGACACATATATAAAGCATACATAATAATAATATGTGTATAGATACCTAGTCCCCAATCATATACATTTTTGCGGCACACATTTTTGCCAAGTGGTTTACTTTTTGGTATTTTGCACACACTCAAATATTATTGCCTAGTTTCCGAGTGGCAGCAGTGGTGCAAAAGAAACAACAGCACAAACAGGAGTGCTCCTGAGCATACGTTGCATTGTTTGTGAAAAAACTACCTATGTATTTGCTACTTCGCTCATAGAAGCTGGTAGAGAGTTAGAAAAATTGCAAATTGTGCCTTGTGCCATGTGTCACCATCATCATCTCTAGTGCTAGTGTGATCGCACTGTTTAAACTATTACAAAGTAATACAAGTTGGACCAACATTGGTCGAATTGTTTCATTTCATTGGACAATGTTAGCATATTGTTGCGAAACTATAAAGCATTTAGTTTACTTTCTTCCTGCCTGAATTTGATTTACAGTCCCCAGTACAAAAAGCTAACATATCACCCAATTTGACAGAAAGATGCGCTGGACAGTAAGCAGTCATATGCATGGTACGCTGAGCAAATCAGTAAAATTTTGTCACAGTGGCTTGCCTCGTGTCGTACAACAATATATGCTACGATGCTTTCACCATCTG
>JAQIWO010000910.1:0-11714 GCA_034695405.1 Entomobrya muscorum | reverse complement strand
CATCCTTCTCCTTACATCTTATACTCCTTTTAACTTTCTCCATAAAACGCAACCGTCTGAGTAAAAGAAAGTACACTAGAGAAAGTTCCAGTGCGTAAACAAAGCGAGTATAAAGGCTCGTTCGGCTTTCAATCTTGGAATAAATCTTTGAGCAAAAAGCAGTTTCTTTCGTTTTTTATCTCAGTCAAGCCAAGCCACCATATTATTATTCTGCGAATCTATAGACGCTGCTGTGTTTGGTCATCATAAGTTGATGACTCTACGATGACAAGATACACACACATCATGTTGCTCTTGAGATGAACACGACACAAGTGAAAAAAAATTTGTTGTAGAGAAGAAGATGCGAAAGAGTTTATTATAACGCGTAGCTTTTGTCCTTGTTTGTGTCATCTCTTTCTGGATCATCCGCTCATCTCACGTGTGCACACATAACAGATCTCTCTCTCTCTCCTTTTTGCTGACGAGAAGGAAAACTCCTTCCTGACGAATAAATTTTTAATGGAGGATTTTACGACGAAATTCTTGCTTAAGATGACAAACAAGAGAGGGGAGGAGACAAACAGGAAGTAAGAGTGGAGAGTAGTAAGTTGAGTAGGTAGTTCCAATTTTTTTCACTGATTCTCTATTCATCAGCTTCCGTCCAGATTGCAGAGCAAAGTCCATAAAAAATACCGCAAAATTTCAAATTTTAGGAGGGTTCCTAAAGACAGGAAGCCTCAAAATTAAAGCAGCTGCTGTCTTTTAGCAGCTCTGATTATAAAATTTCTAAAATTTCTCGAATATTTTTTAATGATTGACATGAAAATAAAAGGTTTTACGGTAATAATAACAATAACACCATAATATTGTATACTTTTCCCGCTACCCCTTCTAATACTAGTGATGGCAGTATACATAATATATCGCGTCTTTTTGATGTGCTTGGAGTACACACATTAAAAAGTGGAGGTGGTGGCATGGCATCAGAGACAAGAGCGTTTCTCGGCCCAGCGGGACCAATCTATTTGACAAGGGCCATAAAAGGAAACAAACTTGTTTTATGAGCTCGTCCAACTTAACTAAAATGAGATTCGCGAGGCTGACATCCGTCTTCTCCGAAAACAGCAGCATCGGAAAAAAGATGGATCACATAAAAAAACAATCCATCCCAGAAAGAAACACCAACACACACACACGGAAGGAAAATCTGCTCATGTAATAATACGGGAACTACCAAAAAGTACAGAGGAAAAGGACAAGAAAAAAAATTCATAAGCGAAAATACAAAAAAAAAGAATCTGAAGAAAGCAAAAGGTTATACTGCTTCCTTCCTCCTTTTTTTTTTTTTAGTTTAGTTTAGTTTTTATTAACGTGTTTACAGATTCAGTACATACAATCCTTCCTTCCTCCTTTTATTTTTTCCCTTTTAATATGTCACAAAACGACAAACATCCGCACAGATATCCAAACACTTTCTCTACTTTCTCTTTCTTATTTACATCTACATAACGGACATAGGGAGAAAGCCTAAAGAAAAAATATATATTCATTGGATGATTGCAATCTTTTTCTCATCTGCTCCCAACAAACATCACAATATTCTCATTCTTCTTGAATGAAATAAAAATGGGTTCGGTGGACCGCATGAAGAAGAATTTTTTTCATGGCTTTTGTTTGTTCTCACTATCCAATCCAATCCAGCAGATATATATAAAAAAATAGGAAAGAAAATGCGGACATGCCATTACTTAATGAACATCTTCCTTATAGACTAACAGATGAACAGGAAAGAGTACGGGGGAAAATCTCGGAAGAAAATGTCGACCGCTGTCATGTCACACACGAGCTTGGCTTGAGTGACATAAAAAATGCTACTATTATTATGCGTGCGTAGTTTGGTTCGTTTGGGAGGACATCAGATAATACATTGTTTTTTAACCAGTTGCCACCAACAAAAATCAGATCCATCCATCTCTTCACCAGTCAGGGTCGGAATAGCAAGTCACCCAAAAACAACCACAAAAATATATATTTTTATTGGATTTTTGCAATCTTCTAGTCATTCATCAAAAAACAAACGTCTACTTTCTGTGTTCGTTACTCTTTACCACCCGCGCCATATCCTTACGAAATGCTAAAGTTTAAAAAAGTAAGATTACTTTTGGTACACATAATTTTTTCATAGTTTTTTATGGATTCACGTACGCAGGAAGGACATAGAAAGATAGTCGAAAAAAGTATTTGTTGCGGGGTTGCTTGCACAACAAAAGTTCGAAAAAACTGTTCATTCTTGTGACTTGATACTATGTTCAAAAACGAGAAAACAAAGTGCATTTAAAGATCATACAAGGATAATGTTTTTTCTCGGATTTTGTCTTTATATCTTTTTGAAAACAAAATGCAATAAAAAAACAGGCAAAAGAAGATAATGTGGTCCGGTAAAAATAAAAGTGGTTTTGTGTTTTTGTTTGTCACATCATTTTTTTCACTCTTTTGCCCTTATCTCTTCAGAAAACATGAAGACTAAACGCCATAAAGCATTATCATATCATAACTTTATTATCTCTATCTTGGGAACGTTCTTTTCTGTTTGATGCGTCGCTTATATATTCTTTCTCGGAAAATATTAGAAAAAACGCAGTAGAAAAGATCAATATACTTCGAGCCAAGTTTCAAGGTTATTTGTTTCCAAAAATATTTTACGTTTCGCCCACACTTTCAAGGATATATTTATTTATCTATTGCATAATACGCACCTCGTTAGTTTTCAAAAACAAAAAAATAATCTGCCATGCAAAGATTTTAAATTATTTCTCAGAACATCTCCTTGTTTTTCAAGCACCAATATCCAATAATACCTTATGAGTGAACAATGGAAGTAAAACAACAAGATATACTGTCCCCTCCAAAAAGATATAATAATATCGCATGTATGCATGCATGCAAAAAGCCAGAATTGTTTATGATAAGAATACATAAAAACGTGGTGAATCCCGCCGTGAAGAATTATATATATATTTTTCCTTCACAAAATCTCTCTGTTTCTCTCTTCTATACATAGTGCCGTCATAAAAACGGATTCTCCATTTTGATTGAGTACTGGTGAAATAAAGATCCTTGGAAACCAGAGGAAAGAAAGGTGTGCAGGCTCCTACGCTGCCGTAAGGAAGAATGAGGAGGGGAAGTGCCTAAAAAAGAAAAAGAAAATATGATGCGAGGTGAATATGATAAAGATGAGATGATGGTCTTGCCAGCTGTTGGGTTTACACCTTTTTCCTCTCCTTCATCACCAACCAAACCACCGCCACATAAAAACCGGGAGAAGAAGGATAATATTCGAACAAGATGAATTCATGCAAATAAAATGCATGCATGCCATTCACCGTAAAAATAAGATAATATATTATATCAGCAGACCATACAATTCATCTGCATGCAGAGCATTCGTCTCCCCTTCTCTTGGCAAGTAAACATATAAAATACCATGATCCCATCCTCCTCCCCCACGCATTCTCCTAAACCCTTTCTTTTATCCAGAAAGAAAGAGGAAGAAAAAAACGCTCTTTCCTGTCGCAGATGAGATGCAAAAGAAAACGACACGAAAATGATCGGCTCTATATAATATTCACTGACAATATATAATAGCCTACCTATCTAGTTCTTCTCATGTATTCCCTATTATTATGATGATGACGTTGTGTATGTGTTTGTTTGTGAGTGTGTCTGGAGAAAGCGGTGGTGATATTGTGAAGAAAATGACGACGATAAGAAGATCGTCGTCCTCTCTTCTCTCTCTCCAGTATTTCTTCCCTCTTCATCAATATTATTATCTTCATAGGCATCATCATCATGATTCTTAAAGAAGCCATAACTGAAGTAAACCAACAGCTCACCGCAGTGCCAAAACTGATTGGATCTCTGTTTTTTCCCTTGGTGCATATTTATAATACTTATATATAAAGCGTGCAGGTATGAATTTCTCAGTAACCCTATTTTCTTCTAGACATAAATATATTATTTATACTTCTCCCAAATAAAATGGCTTTTCTATCGCCAACTTAAAAAAAACTGTAAAGGTGCGGCAATGATGATGATGATGATGGTAAAGGGTTGATGCAGGCACCATCACAAAAAAGTGAATCCTAGGACCTCATACCCATGTTTTTATACTCTTTCTCCGCTTTTAATGTTTCTTACATTCACATCATCAGTTTCTTCATGGGTAATTTTTTAAAGGCCCATTTTCTTCAAAAGAAGATTACTGGCAGATGATGATGGTGTCGGTATATAGTGTGTGTCTCTCTCTGCCTACCAAATAAAAACAGAAGTTTTATCAGTCAACTTTTAGATATAAATGTATAGGCATAAATGTATTTTTTTAAAGATGTTCCCATAAAATGCAGAGACATTCAACCGAAAGCTTTTCAATGTATAGGAAAAAGAAGAAGAAAAGTGTTAAATCAATCCTTTCACTTTCTATCTGCCTACCTGTGTCACCCAAAAAAAATACCGCGCACTATTGCCTCCTCTGTGTAATAAAATGACATTATAATGACACCTGGTGCACAGACACACACAGACACACAAAAATCACCTTTTTTATATCCCTATACATTACACTTTTAATATTCCAAACTCATTCATCTACTACCCTCAAAGAGAAAAAAGGAACTCATCTTGCTTCAGAGAAGGTAAAAAGTTTAAAAAGAATTATATCCCATTTCAAAAAGAAAAAGTCTATTATTTCCCCCTCAAGGAAGACTGACACAAAAAACGTGACTGGATTGCTCCACTTTAAAACATCCTTTTTAATTTTATTTTCTCTTCTTAAAGCAAAAAATATATATGTATGTATCCAATGAAAAGCTCCATTTTTTTCTTTCTTTTTGACTTTTAAGAAGAGCGCAGTAAATAGTTGAAGTCTGTTTAAAAAAGAATAAAAAAAGAGAAAAAAGTAGAATTACTCGAGTAGTCTTCTAGATTGGCGGATTTTTTTTAGAAAATAGACGAAAAAAAAGGATTTGATTTTTTCTTGATACTTTCTCCAGCTTTTTGCTGAGAAGATATTTAATTGCTCGATGAGATTTTTTTTCTGTTATTGAAGCCATCATTCATTTCATTGTTTACATGTCCACTCTCTCTCTACTCTACTTTCTCCTTTCCTGTCGCGTTTCTTTGCTTGCTGTCGGCTCTCCATCGAAATGTTTTCTTCTTCAGATGAAAAGAAACGCAATCAATTCCTCTCTTTCTTTCCTTCGCTTTTTCCGTATCTATTCTTCGTATTTTTTAGATTGGCCTTCTTCGTCCATCGTCCAATGACCTACTTTCAACTTGAACTTTTTTCCATTGTGATTTTTAGCGGAGACGCTGTTGAAGTAATATCGAGAATAAAAGCCATATATATAATGTGTGTACCCCCTTTAGAGTCCGAAGGTTCACTTTTTGGTGGGCTCAAGAATCTAAATATTTGATAGGAGAATTGTTAGGAGTTTATATGTCAAGAAGTATCGGAATAGCGGTTTTGGGGTAATGAAAAATGAACAGAGTTGATTTTTTTGTTTGAAAAATTATAGCCTATTATTTGAACGCCTTTTTTCCCCTCTCATGATGACAAGGATAACGACCACATCCACGCATGAACACACACTCACCCAACACATCATTACGGAAGCCATTCCCCACATTTTTATTTCATCATCAGCCAACTCGCAGAAAAGTGACACCATGGTTTTCTCTCCCTTTCTCTCTAGTGGGAAAACAGGAAGAGGAAAAAAATGGGGCAAATGGATAGAGTCAAATTTCAAGTAGTCTCTCGCTGTAATAGATTCATGTATATGACATGTTCAAGTGGCAGCGTACTCATATACCAATATAGCGTGTGTAAAAATTGTGTCAAAACTACATAATATACATGCTCTACAAAAAAGAAGGATCCTATTTCTCACTTTTTTCTCATCATCTTCTTCCCAGTCGTGAAAAAAGAACAAGCCAATAATATATTATTATATAGCAAACTCTACTAGGTATAATACGGAGAAAGTGTACATCTTCTATTTCACGCTGCTGTATAATGTGGGCATTTTGCGAATAAAAAAATACAAGTTTCCCCGTAGGTTTTTCCCCCTCATTTTCACCAACTTGTGTGGACTTGGTCATCCTACTTTTATTGTCATAAGGGAGTCGTCTTATTTTTCCCTTGGTGGGAGAACGCAGTAAGGAGAAAATAAGCAGGGCACTGTGTGTTGTTGAGCATGCTATTATTAGCGTTATTATTACATCAGGCCAGGCCATCAGGCTACTTTGTCATGCTACACTCGAAATAATCTGAGATGATGTGGTCGGTGTGGAATATATAAAATTAAATACATCATCATAAATTTTGTAGCATAGATTGCCTTAGTGACTAGCTCTGTTTGACACTACTTTTTTCGGTGTTGGATCTTGATGATAGTTCTCAGGCTGTATATAATCCAATAATGAGTGGGTAGAGAGATGGGGAGAGGGTTAAAAAAAATTGTGCACCTCTGTCTATGTCTCTGGATTATTATATGCATTATAGCGATATATGCTGGAAGATGATCATGAGAAGATGATGACATCTGCTTGTAATCTTCTCTCTGGAAAAAAAGTATCAAATTGTGGAGGTTGTACTAGGATGGATGTAGAATTTTGTCTGGTTTTACCTGCTTGTTCAAAGATTCTGATCTTGTCTCTATGTTTGTGTGTGTGTGTGTGTGTTTTTCATAAAATAAAATTGCAAGTGGAGGCAGAAGAGAGAAGGGAGAAAGTAGAGATGGGATGATGATGTGGTATGCATTTTTGTGTACAGAAAATAGGTACATTTCATCCCAGCAAATATGGCGACCAAGTCAAGAGCCATTTCCATCATCGGAAACAGGATGAGATGCGGATGGAGAAAAGCAGCCGTGCCTTGATAGTACACTAGAGTTGGGGCCCGGAGGCAACAACTTCTCCTCGTTTTCATCGCTCGTTTGTTCGAGACATTTATGAGATGTGAGGACAGGACACACAGGTAAAAGATTGAAGCTGGCGTAGAGGGAAGGAGAGAGAGAGAAAAAAGCTACGGAGAAAGAAGCAATCAAATGTCATCCAACCAAAATGTAAGTATATACCTATATATGTGCCTACGTATAGAAAGGAGAAAGTAGAGTAGTCTCATCAGTATCTTGGCAGGAGAGGAACGGAGACAAGCTAGAAAATATTATTATAGCTGGAGCAAGCAAAAGGATCACGTTGGAAAGAAACGTTAGTTTTACGGACCACGGGTCATATCATGAAATAAATAACTTGAGGCTTTTCCCTTTACTCGCCTACGACCACCGTTGCTTTTGTTTGCTTCTGGAGAGAAAAAAATACGGAGCTTTTTTTTATATGATTCACTATTTTTGCAACGTTTATAATTTTCTCTTGCTGGAGAGATGAGGTTAAAAAATAACATGCAGTAAACGACGACTACAGAAAAAACATGTTTTTTTGGAATGCAAGCATTATGTATTTTTTCTCATCATATCGTCATATCATTTTTTGTCATCGCTGGCCTGGCCTGGTTGCTTATTTGTGACTTTTACCTTTTTTGGGCCATCGTCGTTCTCATCTCGTGTTTGCTATCGTTTATTTTCCAAGTGGGCAACTTTGGATGCAGAATTTTTTTTATAATCATCATCATAAGATAGAATGATACGCTCAAATAAGGTGTATACTTTTTTATGTGTATTTATATAATATATATTATGTATACATGTATATTCATCTTGTTTGAAGATGGAAACACAAAAAAAGTCAGGAGTAGTAGATAAGTAGCTTTCTGTAAGAGGTCAACTAAGAGCAGCGGAAATGATGACCTCGCTTCGCTTGCTAGAGATTTTAACTTTACAGCTCTCTTCTGATGAAATAGCCATGAGGGATGGATTGGACAGGGCAGAATTGAAAATGAAAAAAAAACTGAGTAAACGACAAAATAAAATGACATGAAGAGGAGAGGAGGAGGATGAGAGGGATGATTGGATTGCAAGAGGGCTATTTGAGAAATTATGTTTGTCCGTCTGTCTGCAACCTTGTGATGTTTTGTTTGTCGCAGACAAATTTTTATGCGAAACATTCTTAGAATTCCGTTTACAATATTGTAATATTTTTATCAAAGTATCTTAAAGTTTCGAGGTAAACAAATATTATGCGAAGTTAAAGCGTTTCCAAGGTAACTGAGCAATAATCATGAGGATGATGCTGATTTATCTTCAGCGACTACTTGTTTTTGATTGATAGTCGTTTGATTTTCAGTTCAGAGTATTTATTCCGCTTGTGCAAGCGTACTAGTTGGTCCTCAACAAAACTAATCAGTTTTTCACAAGAGCAATATTCAGTGAATTCCAACAAAATCTTTTCACAGGACATGACAGAGTTGTCCTAAAGTGGTTTGGTTTGCATCATTGCATCTCACACACAGTTCTTTTTTTTTCGCTTATTGAGTTGGTTGTGTCATGAGTCATGAGATTACAGTAGTAAACGCCAGTAACGCGGTTGAGAGCGAGAAGTCTCCCAAGGAAAAAAATCAGCGTGTAAAATGCAATGATTTCTTTTTTCGGTTTTTACATGAATGCTGAATAGGTAAATAAATTATATCGGACTTTAGAACTCTCACTGGTCCAAATGGTGAAAAAGAGAAAAAGAAAGAAAAACGCTTTACAATTGTCGGTTCGAGCTTCAAGTCTGGCCAGTTGTGTGTGTTTAAACAAAAAAGAAAGGGTGAAGGTGCGGACGTGTGATGCCCATAAAAAAGGGAAATGGGCAATAATTATGACATGGGTGGTGGCGGCGTGGTAAATGCTATGGTTTGGTTTTTAGTGGGAATCAAAACGGAACTGCTACAACACAACAGCATCTCTCTGTAAGGATAAGTACATGAGCCATTAAACTCCTCGTTTTTTTTCATTTCTCATCAAGACTGCTTTTATCAAATTTATTACGAGGTACACGTGTGCGTATAAATTTTATTTTTGTATGTCTGTTTTGAAAATATTTTGGTGTAAAGTAAGCAGTAGATGTGCTAAACAACAGAGTTTTTCATCATTTCCATTTTAAAGATAGTAGAAGCTGTGGTTATTGACTTTATGCTGTATGTCCGTCTGTCTGTCCGTTTTAATATAAGCCATTAAATTGTCCATGCTTGAAGATATTATGTTTGGGCTAGATTTTTTTATGAATCTATTTATTACTCATGTTGACATGAGAGGGTTTCTGGGACTGATGGAAATGGTTTATGAAATTTCTCACTACTTTTCTATTTCTCCTGTATCCCATGTTTATCACCCAAACATTGTTATGGCAATACTATTAGTTCATATAATAGGATTACCTATGTTTCTCCTTCACCCTCACTTTCGATTAACTGCTTTGTGCTCTGTTCTCCTGTCATAGTCATAACCTGTAATGCCCAGAAATACCGGACACGACGGCATTTACTCCTTGGTCATTAACACACATACCAAGGCCATAATTTCCACATTATTACGACGATGAAAATCAAGCGGTTATGTAATTTCCAGAACATTTTCACTTTCTCGTGTATTCACCTCGCTTCCCTCCATATATATACCCATAAGCACATAAGAAAAATATGCGGTCATGGCAGTGAAGTAGTCGTCGTAGTCGTAGTAAAAACCACCGTGCTCCGTTCAATATTCAATTAATTTTCTGGAGAGTAGGAAGCAGACATGAGATGTGATGAGGAGAAAAGAGTCTCACGAAAAAAATCATTTCATGGAGCACATCATAAAAAAGATTATTAGGGATTTCAGAGACATTTTTTCAAACAACTCATATTTTTACAGACAATAACACGCATTTTCCCGGTGGTTCGACATTGCATGATTTTAGGTACATGAATCATAATCTAGTCGTGTAATAAAAAGCGTATAAGTTTCAGGGGATATACTATAAAATATTACATTACCCCTTCACCCTTGAAAAAATATTTTATGCCGTTTTAAACCAAAATGACCTTCAAAACGAACTTGTTTTGACATTACAATGTAAAGTTGAATGGACACGTAGAAAAACTAACAAAACATTTCACTTTCCAAAATTCATAATGGTCAATTGTCATGATTTCTATTGTATTAATTTTGACTTGACCTTTACATAATATTATTGTAAATTGTATTTTGTATATGTATGCATTTATGCATTTCAAGCAGAAAAAAATACTTTTTTTGTTTCGTCGTGCCCATGCCATTGTCATATGTAAATAGGGATCCATCCTTTAAGTTTTGAGAATGTACTTTAATCTCCACTCCTTTAAATCCTTGCTTGACTTACCTAGTGACACATAAATTTTTGAAAAAATACTTCTCTAATAGGTTAAAAATATATTATGGATTTCCAATTTAACCTTAGACAAGGCATAATTCTATCTATATCCAAGTTAATTATAATCGCACATGTAATCAATGGCGTTTCCATATGGGAGCCATTTTGCGACGAAGAAAAACTCTATACTCCATATGTACGGGTATTTCATAAAGGGCGAAGCGGTGCAGTATTGAGAGACAGAGGACCTGGTTTTATTGATCTTGCAGGACTTATGGATATCTACGTCTGTACGAATGGACTGTAAGTATATTCAATCATTGATTTTGAAAGAAATAGAAATAAAATCAAGCAATTTAATTACTTTCTACTAGTTTCTACATATATGAATAGTTTTACATAGTCATTTTATCCCTTTTAACTTAAAAGTGCAATGATGTATTACACAAAAACATCGGAAATGGGCGAAGTGTACGAGCAAGGAGAACTTCACTGGTCACCTCATCATTGTGAGTTGTACAATCCAAGTGCAAACAGTGGTATAAAGGGCGACTTTCCGAAGAAATGTGTACGATTCTGGAAGATTTTTAATACTTGAAAAAAAGTCAAAAGTTAACTTCATCCACAAAATTTTCAATGGCTTTCCGCGTGACAAATTTTCTTACTTATTTTTACCAGCTACTCTCCATTCTTTTGATTGGTCATCCCCAAGACTACCGCTTCCCCGCCCTTCAAATGTTCACAGCGCCCCTTTACGACAAACAGTTTGGCGGGTATGTCAACGCCACATCCCTCATAATGGTTGGAAATGATGGTGAATGTCTGATTGAAAAGGGTGCAGAAAATGCAAGACTCCGGGTTCGCCTGGACAGACCACCGGTCCTAGATGAAATCGACAAAAGGAACGCCGAAGCCGCTGAGAAAGAACCTCCCGGCGAGCTAGAGCCTTACCCCTCAATGTTTTGTCAGTTGGACGTGCAACGAAAGCTGGGTCAAGCGGGGCTAATCACACTAGTACCACCAAATGGCACCCATTTACCGTTCATATCAGAGGAAAAGAATCTTTTTATTGGCACCCCATTCATCCAGCCTGGAAAAGGCTACACGCTAGACTTGGGTTCCGGTGTGACTCCAAGATACAAAGCGAGTAAACACAGTCCCTATGCAAATTCTACCTATGAAAAATTACAGGATTTGGCAGCAGTCGCAGACCAGGTGTACGCGGCGCTTATCGCCGATCGCAAAATGGTTTTCAAGGGTTGCCTTCGCTACCCCGAATTTACTGACGAGCAAGCGGAAATCATCAACTATAAGCTAAACTCAAGCTATCCAAATGTTCCGAAATATGAAAATCCGGAGCTGGAATTCGGAAACTTCACGCCGAATGACACGTTCCCATTTTGGGC
>JAQIWO010000909.1:0-11715 GCA_034695405.1 Entomobrya muscorum | reverse complement strand
TCAATTTTTCTCACTGGACCATGGGTCAATTCGTGCTCCTTTGATTCTATCATGCAATCATGTTAATGTTATGCTATTATTCAGAATGTTCATCACGCTTCTGGTAGTTTTTTCCACGCTGCTTCACAGCGGTTTTATTTTTTCTGAAAGATTGTTGTGTAAAATTTAATTTAATAAAATAGTTTAAAAAGGGGCTCTCAATGTATGTACGTTTTCAACAAGTAAAATGCAGTTATTAAATTTGGTAGTTCTTGCATTCTAAGATGTATGTACATGTACATGATGTACAGTAGACCTCCAATCCTAATAATTTTGTATTTTGTGAAGAGTAGCAGTGGAGTATACAGGAACAGGCGTTTGGGTAAAGCAGTGGTATTATTTTTAACACACTAGTATATACCAGCTGAATAACGTATACCGTATGATCAAGCCTAGTTATAAAGTAAAAGTGCATAAAGCATGTGTAGGCATCACTTTGATGAGCATTTATTGATATCACACAATACACATGAAAGTATGTAATGTACAACATACAAGAGAGTCTCAGTGTTAAAGTACAGCTCCATTCGTTCGGACATCCATCACATTAAAGCTCTTTTTCTACATCAAAATTTCTGATAGGCTAAAGGTATTAACAATCAGCTTTCAGCACTCACTGAAAACAGTTACTATTTATATAAAATTAACTTTAATCATTGGCAATAATTGTGACTTGGCTACTTGTAATAGAAAATGGCTTGTGGATTATTTTGTGTGTTTTGTGACAAGTGTATCAAGGGAAAGAAATCCCTTAATTATCACATTCTAACTCACATTGGGGAAATTCACTTTAATTGTTACGAGTGTGATAAATCCTTTACCAACGCAGTAGCTTTGAAACGCCGCAAGAAAAGACACAAAAGTCTCAACTTCCATGTCTGTGCAATCTGCCAACACGAGTTTGATAAACGTGCTGAGCTGCTCAGACATTTGGTGGCTGACCACGGTGAAAAACCTTATAAATGTGAAATATGCAGAAAATCCTATACAAATCTAGGAACTTTACATTTTCACAAAACAACTCACAATACTGAAAGAGTGTTTAAATGCACTCACTGTGACAAGGCTTTTATTACAAAGCGACACCTAAAAAGTCACATTCGAATTCACACAGGCGAAAAAAAGTTCGAATGTGGTGACTGCAAAAAGACGTTTCTTACTAAAGCACTGCTCAAATTACACGAAAGAGTGCACACTGAAGAAAGACCGTATGAGTGTGACGTGTGCCATGCTTTTTATAAATATCCGGCAACCTTAAAATTACACAAATTAACAACACATACAGGGAAGGTTGAGAAAATGCACAAGTGTAATATTTGTGAACGATCGTATTCAAGAATCTCCAGTTTACAAATTCATCAAAAAATACATTTGGGCGTCAAACCTTACGCGTGTGATATCTGTGACAAGCGTTTTTACTATCAATGTCAAGTGAATCAACATATGTTATCACATACAGGCGAAAGACCACACAAGTGTAACATTTGTGAGAAGCCATTTCCGACTCAGGCAAGATTAACTACTCATCAACAAATACACAACGAAGGAAATTTGTTCAAATGCAACCTTTGTAAAAAATCGTTCAAAACTATGCAGTATCTCCAATCGCACCTCAAACTACACAAATTACGCGCTGGCGAGAAAAAATTTAAATGTGAGCAATGTGACAAGGCATTTTATTCAAAACAGAGTTTGAAAAGCCATGAGAAATTACATACAGCCAATAAACCTTACAAGTGCGGTCAGTGCCAGAAGCTGTTTCGAACCAAAACTGCCTTGCAATCCCATTGTTTCATCCACACAGACGAAAAACCGAACCAATGCGATATATGCGGCCTTAAGTTCAGACAGGCTAGCTACTTAAAAAAACACAAAGTTCGACATGAATTAGTAGAAAATAAGCGGCCATTCATCTGTAATCAATGCCCGAAGGCTTATCGGAGTAAGCTAGGTTTGAAAAGACATACAACTGATATCCATTCAGGCGTTAGAATACGTGCCTTCAAATGTGAGATATGTAGCAAAGCGTTTTATTCAAAGCTGGAGCTAGAAACTCACATAAGTTTACACACGGGCGAGAAACCATTCAAGTGTGAGTCTTGCAGTCAATGTTTTTCGAGCATAAGTCGAAGGAACCTCCATGCCACGCGAGTTCACCAGGAAAAAATACATGCTTGCAAACTGTGCACGAAAAGCTTTTCGACTGTTTCAATCTTAACACACCATGTGAAGATTAGTCATGAAAAGTTGTGGCAACAAAGCTGCTTGTTTTGTGATAAAGTTGTCCGTAGTCGTACTGCCCTACTTGCGCACTTAAAATCTCATGTTAATGAGAGACCCTACTTTTGCGAGTTTTGCAACGCTGAGTATCGTTCAGCAGGAGGTCTTAATCAGCACACTTCTTCCCACACTGGCGAGCGACCATTTAAATGTTAGGAATGTGGAATCAGGTTTGCGAAGGAAGGGGTTTTTAAAAAGCACTCAAAAATACATCACCGGGACCACAACGAGTCAATTCGTAAACAGTGTAAAATCATATGCTTCAGTGTATGTATATATACTGAAAGTACATCGATTCTTCCACCAGGTTCGCACATGTCGAAAAATCCGTTTGTTCCGCATGCAAATGAATAGATTAGCATTCTTGCTGTGAACTAATATACCATTATATTATAGATTTATTCACCGGTTTCTTTACAAATATTAGTTTATTAATGGCTTATGATTTCAATTTCGATTCCTTCCGTTTGTTCTTTGTTGCTTTACCGTGTCCCAGCTCATTCCTTCTTGAACGTGCAAAAAAGTGCATTCGCATTGTGATATAGTACGGAAAGAGCGACATCACAATGTCTTCAGAATGACCGGAAGACTTACATCCAATGTTGGGAAAATTATGGAATGAAACACGATTTACGCAGTCTACCATGATATCTCCACATGTAGAATGCACTTTGATACTTTTGCAAATCGCCTCTTCCAGAGCAAGGACTGCAATAAAAAAATCCCTGCATGGATGATGGAGCCCACCGTAGTTAAGAATATCGGTCATCACGGAAAATTCGTGCATTTCTGCTTCCTCCGTGTGCAACGATCTGATACAATCACCACACTTTAAAAACTTTTTTGCCCTAAAACAAAGAAAACCAGCCAAGTGATACACGATGTTTTTGTCCAACATCGAATTCAAATCGTCCGAACTATTTTTGTAAACATTTCCCGACTCTTCCGAAGAACGCAAGTTTGCTACTAGCATGTCCTCGATGTGTTTTTATGGCGTTTCAAATCCTCCTTGTTTGCTTTTGCAGATTCTCGTAAATGGTTACCAAAAGGGACTAGTACATGGTCATTATCCTCAGATCGCACATTTCCCCGTAGCATGCGTTTAACAGGATTATACAGGCTAAGCAGTCGAAAGAGTTGAATAAAGTTCGTGATAGTTGGATGATCCTCACGTCCACCTGCTCCTCGAATCAGACCGAAGAATTTCTATAATCCAAAAAGTGAAATTAACGGCGTGTTTTTAATGTTTTATTTATGGATAAGCTTAAAATAAACATAGATTACCTCTAAACAATCTTGTGTAACCTTTCCTGTGAGAACGTAGCCATAGCCCAACTCTTTAATAAGGTAATCTATCATTTCGACAGTCGAAGAAATTGTAATCTTCATTGCAATTAATGTTTCCTTGCTTGCGAATGGGACCACATCCCGGCCATACACATTGTCGAAGACATCCTGAATATACTTGGCCAAATTACTTTCAAACTCCTTTAAAACCTGCAACGACAAAAATTTTAAATTAAAATAACATGCTAAATTATCTAAAGGTTAAAAGTAAAAGTTTTAAAGAGAAGTAAATTGTGAATATGTTTACCTTGTAATGCTTACTGTACAATGTAACTCCTTCTGACGAAAATCTAGCGTTCAAAGCGTCAAATACTTCATTCATGTTTTTCGTGAATATCTCAGTATCTTCGCTGTCTTCAAAGCCGGCTGCCTCCATCTCTCTGTAAAAATGAAGCCCAGTGGCAACGGATCTACTAAAAAGCTTAGTAGATTTCGTACATATTAATTTAAACACCTTTGAAATAATATTTTGTTCGTAAGCTAAAACGCAGTTACCCAAGATACCTGAGTTGCTAACGGGACTACCATTTTTTCGAAACTGTTTGGTGAAATATGAGACTTCGTCAGTTTCGGGCATTTCCTCAAGCCACATGATCGTTTGGAATCCTCTTGCAGCAATAACTGATAAAAGCCAAAGTCAACTTCTCCGTAAAAATACTAAAATGAAATAAAAACAAATTTTAACTAGAACTTTTGCATAACATTTGTGGTAATAGTATAAGTAAAGTAGTAAAGGTTTACCTGAACTGAACAATATTTCAAAAAATTGTTCCTAATGCATTTAAAGAGGTGGGGAAAGTCCCATGCAAAGAACAAACTTCTTGTTTCATCCACTGGATGCTGGACCTAAGTAAATTTAGAAATGGTCAATGCGTAACAGTAAATGTACTAACAATATTCTGATGTAGGAATTTTACAGGTTAGGCAAGAAAAACGCTAATGTTACCTTGTTAATAATTTCGTTCTTGAAAGCCCCAATTCCAAACATTTTCCAAAAGGATTTATTTGGCTTTGAGCCGTCGCACACAACTGATAAGACCTCAGCTCCAATTCTCTCAAGTTTTAGAATAGCTTCCAAAACGACCTTGTGCAGAGCAGTTCCACTGGCTGCATTTTTTGTTGCAAACGCTGCAATTGGCTGAACCTAGGATAAGAATCGAAAAGTTCAGTTTTGAGTTTATGATGCATTAAGCATGAAACATTGAGAGGATAAAATAAAGGCTTACCCAGTTGCAATTATAAGGACGATACATTAGTACAAGGGCATGATCTGCAAGTTTAGGAGAATCAGGATCTCGTACACAATCTGTTGTATACTCTCCATAATCCACATATCCATCGAATTTATGCGTCTGCCTATTATAGTCAAGAGTTTCCCTAAGCTGCAACTCGTCAAATACAAGGATCCCTTGTCGGTCTCGTCTTGGTTTCCCCGCCATCTCCCTTTGTACTGCTTCCATGGACGCCTGATTGAAACCAAATTCACAACGCTGTGCAGCGATTAGTTTTGTCAGTGTAAATGGATGGGGAAGAGGTAAAACTTTTGCTTCTCTCAAATGGCGGTATGCTGATGGAGACTTAATTTTAAGCAGCAGACATTCCAGTAACCAGTCGTACGAGTACCTTTAAATATTAAATAAATTCTTGTAAGCGCTTGTTTTTTTAAACAACGGTCGAATAATTAAAAATTGTTTTTTTACAGGATATAAATCTATATGCATACCTCATTCCTTTGGAAGATTTTATTTTCACTGTTTGTAGACAGTGAAGGAGATTAGATTTCATTGGTGGTGGAAGGTTTGTTTCGCTTAGCCTCTTTTCGATATCCACAACGGAGGATTTTTTTAAAGATTCAATAATTTCGGAGAGCTCTTTCTTCAGCGACTTTCTTTGGGATTGAAGCTTTTTTGATCGAGCTACGTAATAGTTGAGCTTCCTTTTGATCACACTGGCTGAGATATTCTTTGGAGTTGATTCGGGATTATTTTTCGATCTGTATTGATTTCTTATGAGCGTTTGGTGTAGTTTCTTGCATGGAACACACACAATAGATTTTCCAACTTTTTCACACCTCTTCGAAAACCAGTGCGTTCCTATTTTAATTCCGCGTTTGATTCCAGTCATGTGAGAGAAGCCAGGAATCCCATTGCAGCTTTCTAGAGCGGAAATGTTCTCCACCCTTTCCGTAAAGGCTTGGGGTGTCACTGGTAGATGATTCGCCATCACAATCTGGCCGTTGACAAAACTTTCATGGCTCACAATGTCACTTTCCCTGTAGGTAATCTAGAAACATAATATATAAAAATAAGTTTTCAAATGGAAAAAGTGTAAGCTATTAACATCTTATTTGAATTCTTACCACGATTGATTTGTTGATAATAGGTCGGCTTGCAGTCATCTTCAACGTGTAAATACATTCTGTACCTTCTTCAGAATGAAACTTCCAATTTGGAAAGATGCACTCGTTTTCTTGCCACCAAAGTTTTAAATTAAAGACCTGGCTATTGGATTCCTCACGGTTCTGGGAACATGTATCATCTTCATCTTTACACATGTGGTCTTTTGTCCGTTTTCGTTTAATATGAAGATTAGTAGCTCTTTCAAGTTGTCTTCGTTTCGTTGGAACTGATGGCTGTATGGACTTCGGTATGTTCGGAAACAGTGTAGGTAGGGCTCCTTCTTGCAAGGTCCAGTTTTTCCTAGGAAGTTCGACATTCTCTCCATTTATTTTGAATTTGTCAACCTTAACAATAAGATTATCTTCAAAATGTTCACTGCACACTCTGTGGTTTTTGTTAAAAGGGTCGAAAGGAGTGTCACTCCGTAGTTGACGCATAATCTCCGACCATTGATGTCCCTGTTCTTTCCTTGGCCGGAACAGATGAGAGCCTTTCTTTTTTCCATATCCTGTATTACACCTGGGAACAAAGCAACCCCCCATTGCTGTAATTAATAGTTAAATATACTATATGTTTAGTGGTATAAATTGTAGATGACATTCGATCCTTGACTGACAAAGTCTCGTGATTTGTTTTCTTCTACCATAAAGTTCTTTTAATACGAAAACTTCTTCGATGATACTAAGGAGGTTAAATAATCAACGTGGATTTAAAATTAATGAGTTTCACAAACAATCACCGTCTAAATTATTTAATGTTCTGGGGAACCACTTATCTAGCTAGTGTACACAATTTATTATTATGTTGCTCAATCATTGAATCATGGATTGATCATGCAGTCAGATGTTGTGATCTGATACGATTCATCGATTAGTGCGCCACCACGTCTGCCAGCTTCGGCAGTTGACAAACAGCTGAGAAACACGAGAAGGCTTTGCCTGTGTGTTTTTTGGGGAGAGTGATGACTTTTAGAAGCGTAGCTAAAATTTAGAGGCTGTGATAAAACCATTATTTTTGTTCGAGTCATTTCAATCATCTGAACCAAAGCACCACAAATATAATAATATAATATAAATATATATTTATTAAGGATATACTCATTCATAAAAATATATTAAAAGATTGCGAAAACATAATTAAAACTTTTTGTTTTATTGTTCATGAGCCGCAATTCTGTCCAGAAGTGCAAGCTTCATTACAATTAAAAGTTTTGAAACAAAAATCCAAAAAAAAAACTCACGTTAGCAATAAGTCCAATTTTTTCCGTATTCCGTAAAGCAAAAATAAGCAACAGAAACTACTTTCATTCAGCACTTTCAGCAATAAAGCCAATCCTTTCCATATTCCGGTCTGCATTCCAATGGACACATCACAGCACTGTAGTTGCGTAAACGCACACCTCCCACATAATCTACTCTATTCCCCACAAAATCCGTATTAGGATCCTCCCTCTTTGTAGGGAAAGGTCTAACAAGTGTGAATTTAGACCACTTGAGACAATGATAACTATCATACGCCACAATGTCTTCAGCTCGAGACCGAAAAATGACGTTATCTGCGACCTTCTGATCAAATCCGTAAGCATGAGCAGATTTTTGTTTGCTCAATGTGATTATTTCCTCGCGCAAGCTACTTGCCACCTCCATACCCAACAAGGTATTATTGGCTTGCCACATGCCTCCTAAAATAGGAATATTATGACCTCTCTTTCGGTCTCTCATTGTAGAAATGGCTTTGTCCCCTTTGGAAAGCCAGTCTTCCACTACGGCCGCCTCTCTTGCGGATATCAAGGAGTCCAGGTCTCTAGAAAGGAACACGCCAACTGTTGGATCCCCCAGGGGAAGAAACCTCCACGTTCGCATGTCCATTCCCGAAAGATCCCCATGACTTGGAGTGCTGGTGACATCACACCAAAATAAATCCGAGTTTTGGCACACTAGCTCACAATATGTGGAAGACAATGGAAGATTTGTGTAGAGTCGGAGGGAGTAGCTAGGATAGAATTTTCTCATCATTTTCAAGTTTTCGCGAAGCCCTTCAACATATTCCTGTTCCTTTATGGTGGAAGTTGCACGATTTCTTATTTGTGGCGGAAGAGATAGGGAGAAGGAGACAACGTTCTGATTTGTATGGTAAAATGTAGCCTCGTCACTGCAACTGGAATTGAGCCTGGATTGGAATAAAGTTGCTTCATATCAGAATTGAAAGTGTATTCTCTTTTTTAATTTTTCTCATAAACAGTTTAATGTAAGTTATTAAAACAGCTTGTTGCTAATGCTTTTTTTTGTAATTTATTTCAATAAAATACCGTCCCTTACTTATAACTGAAATATTTGTTTGTGGAATACATAAGCTGTCTCGAACACGAACACTCAGAACTCTCGATAAACTGCTGTAAATTATCCAAACTGGAAACATTTGGGTAAACCCCGTAAGGTTCAAAAGCTTCTAATTCTGTAATTTGTCTTCCCTTCTTTACAAAATTATCATAATAAATTGAATTAACCATGAATACGAAAACCACTAAAAAGACACCTATAAATGAACGCGTGCGAAATAAAGTCATCCTGAAATTTAGCCCTGTAGTTTAATGAAGTGAATAACCGCTTTCATTGACGAAATATATTATTTTCTTGTTTTGCCCATCCTAATACATTGTATAAAGGCAACTAACTACGTATTCACTTAAGCCAGTGGCAAGTTAAGGGTATACATACAAAGAAAAGTATGCCCTACTGTATTGTAACTTAAGGAGCGAGCTTATGTGACGCTTTATCCATACCAAAAATTGAAATAAAGTTTCATTCAGAATAATCATTTGATTAATTGTAAGTAATGCCATGACTGGACACGTAGCTTTGTATCATAAACTTATATTGCGCCAATAAATCCCTACCTGATCAATTATGCACTCCACTGAGGGAATTTTCTCTATTGCTTGTGCAGGGATTATAACTATAAATAAAATCTATATTGACATTTAGTAAGGACTGTAGAAAGGATTGCAATTTCAATGATGAATTACGGTACCTGCGTGGGTTTGAGATGCATACGTTTATCTCCGATGGAATAAAGAGTTGTTTGTAAATCATTTCCAAGCTAAAACTAACCTTCTTACAGTCGAATTGTCATGCTGGCCAATGTTTGAGTCATTTCATTACTCCGAAGTCGCAATCATCCTCCTATATTGTTTTATTCTGACACTTTTCATGCATTATCATTTCGCCCCAAACCATATGGAGTGCTGATGCCACAATGACGAAGGAAGTGATCCCGTTTACTAGAATATTTAGAGAGCATAATAATATGTCATGGCAAGCTAAGCATTAAAAAGTTTGGCACATTGCGATTTGGAACTCTTGCTAGCTGCTAGCCTACTCATTATGGGCGAGATTAAGTGATAGCACAATAAAGATAAGTAATAATCGTAGTCAAATAATTATAATTGCTTGTAAACATTGTATTATCACATGTTGAGAGTGTTTCAATGCATCCCATGAAAGATAGGTAAGTTATTAGTGACTAACATATACTATTACTACTACATATCCTTTTAGCTGTTGATATAATTTCCCTTTTAATTCATTGATACACGCACTCGAGCTTATACTTTTACTTAACTTTGTTTGTCCTATTTTTCTACATAATTCGTAAGGTTAGTATCGGCGTTTTCCCTTATACTATTACACAAAGATGTACATACGAGCATGGAGAATCAACAAGAAGCGTCTCTAGCATTTTCCTAAAGGTGCCAGTTGGCAATCCGCGTTGACTCCAATTTTTGTATTTATAATTCTCAGACCACTCGTTATTACTATTTATTTTAAAAAAATAACCTTCAAGCTTAGACTTCATTAAACTGACTGAGCTGGAAAACTTCCATAGAAATGTACAAAAGTTTACTTGTGAGTTTTTGGAAACAAAGAAAGCAAACCTTTAACATTATTTGCGTTTTAATCATATTTGCGTTCATGCTTTATTCGAATGGACTGAACGAGAGACTGAAGCAGAGTTCATTTACGAAAGGCGTAATAACTCATTTAAAAAATTGGTCGAAATCCGATTCACAACATCTCACAACAGGGGAAAATTATAATGTATCAGTAGTTAATATTGTGTTATGGGTAGCTCCCAAAGAGCCTCCAGCAAAATCTCGACTGGATAGGATGAAGGGTTACGTGGAAACGATGAACAGTAGAGGGAGTGAGCTGTGCTCTGGAAAAGGGGATTTTGGAATGGAGGGAGCTAAACCCGAATTTTCACAAGAAACCTGTCACTTTTACACTGTCGCTTATCAAAATTTTAATTCGGTAAAATTTCTTTGCGGTCATTAAAAGTTCTGTTTCACAAAAATGAAAAAATAAATACTACTAAAGTTTGAAGACACAAAAACCTTTCAAGCTTAAAAAATGTGTAGATTGATTTGAACACTATGCAATGGCATCGATCATCAATATCAATCATGAAAAGCAGAATTTCAAACATACTCATGGCATTAGTCTGTATAAACTAGATTGCTTTAATTATCATAATGTTTTCTTGGTTTCGTTGTAATTACCAATTATAATATTTGTTTGCTAAGTTTGAAAAATAGGATCATTAATAACAGTAAATTCGTTTAAGATTGTCAAACAGTATAGAAGCGCAGATTATTATTGTTCAGTATTCAAGCGTATTTATCTTATTTGCCCTTGAAATTAATTTTTTGATAAATTGTTCATTTATAATATTTTACATTTGCTATGCTACATTTTATGAACATTTAGTCGGCTAGTAGAAAAGTATCTGCTAGCATTGCAAAGGATATTTACTTATCATTCAAGAATCTTGAATAAAAAATGAATTCAATTCAGTGGGTCAAAGTCATGAAAAACAAGTGACCCTAGCCTACTAAGTAGCCTTTATCCAAGGAGAATGGTTTTCGACTTATTTTATACAATACAACTAATACAAGTCATGTCATGTCATTCTTACAGAATTTTTTAGATTTGAAAATTCTGATTACCCCACCGTTCCATACCCCCAGAGATAGAATTGTTAACATAACGCAAGCCAATAATGCTAAAGTTTAGCTAATTAAAATGCTGATCTTCGTTGACTGGTCCGTAAGGCAATCCTTGAAGTTTTATCGTATTTGCGCTACTAAAATTCTTAATTCTTTAAGTCTGGTACGCACGTAAGATTGCTATAACAATTTATGTATACTTATAATACTTATGGCTATTTTTTCTACATTGTTCAAAGTAAGAAAGGACAATAGCAAATTATCACTTCAGATAAAACCTAGTTTTCAATATCATATGTGGATTGTCAAATATTCCTGGATAATCAGGGTCAGTGCTTATATTATGTTCATAACATCATAAAATGCACCTCAATAATTTGGAATCAGCAAAAATCGCTTTATACAAATAGTTTGTACTGCTCTCATTATGAAATACGACAGTTGTGGACTCATAATCAATAAATACTCAATACTTTAATACTTCAATAACAAACTGCATGTATTGCAGAGGTTGGAAATCCCGATTATTTTTTTATTGGATTACGGATTACGGATTTTGTCTTGAAAAACTGGGATTAAGGATTAAATACATGGATAATTCTGATTTTTCATGTTCATTGGGATTTTGGATTAACTTAATCCAAA
>JAQIWO010000908.1:0-11717 GCA_034695405.1 Entomobrya muscorum | reverse complement strand
TTTATTGACGTTAAAGCTTTTTTACTCTTATGCAGGTATGTAATTTTCCCGTCTTGTTATTAGCCCACATTTTACCTATTCTCCGACTAAATTATAGTTTTTATCGATTCACGTTGTCAATAATTTGAAGCCGCCTTGTCAGTACTGATTTTTTTCAAACTAAAAAAAAATTATGGGTCGTTCCGCTGCCAACATATCAAAGATACATAGATAAAAAAGTGTTCCCTATCCAAAATATAATTTGAATTATCGGAATCGCAAGCAATTTACATAAAGGTTTATATCATTAATATTGACTGTCGGTCAGGTGAACATGTAACTTACATCATGTAAGAATTTTCTAGCATCCACATTGATTTTTTGGATGCTTGGATATAAGGATATGTAAAAAATTATCAGATTTCAGTAACGAAAATTATTAGAGTGCATCATCGAATCCAATCAAAGATAAAGCCTAGTTATTCCAGTTTCTAACTATTTGAATGTATTATCTAGCAAAAGCTGCCCACCTTTTTATAAACAAGTATTTTTACTGCAGAAATACCAGATCATTTACTAAAATATAATGATAATGGCCATAGCAAGTCTGTACATATTTCTGAAGTTATATTTGAAGCTTTTCTTAGCAAGAGCATTTGAGGCGCTTTAGTTATAATAACGGATATATGTGGAATCGTAAAAAGGTAGCTCAGCAAGCCACTTAATTAAAGAAAAGATGCATTGCATTACATGTAATGTAAAACCTATTTAATAAATAACAAATACAAGTTTGAAATTTCTTAGTCATCCGATTTTTCAACTCATCCACTTTTCCTCATCTATCTAATACCAAAACCCAGATTTTACCTATTTGTTAGAGGATTTCTTATTTGTTAAGGTAACTCTTGATCGGCGTTCTAGCTGTTTTAGTAGTAAGCACTAATGGAAACATGGATGTGACTTTTACTATGTATTATTAACGGAAATGTTCATGCCGCTTTTCAAAACTCTCGATTAATCAAGATTTTAATTGAAAAGCAAACACAATAATAAAAATATTATTTTTTTAGATTATAGCCTAACGTTACAAGTTGCAGTACGGAAGGACAGCTTTGAGCTTGTTGGGATGTGCCTTGAATGTTGTGATAGATGGGGGTAGATGGGTGCGTAAAAATTACTATTCGAAATGTTGATAAACTTTTAGTTCAGACCTGCTTTATATTTCAACTTTCGCTTGATAAACTGAAACAAATAAATAAATAAAAAACCTTATCCGGTCCCCAAATTTATACAGGCAAATTTCATCCCGTGTAGTATTTTTCATTAAGCACACCAGTCGCGAGATGAGATACCTACCATTTTCGATAATAGGTTTTTTTTCAAGATAATTTTTCATTGGCGTAGAAGCTTTTCTACTACTAAGCAGGGTGTTTAATTATCGGTGTCGCTATTTCTAGTTTACTAAACTATGCAATAATTTCTCCAAAATTATGATTGTATATTTGCTTATTATTTGTATATAATTTACCAACCAGATTACAATTTAAATCCTTTTAATTCTTATTGTTAAAATTTAGGTGGAGATCGTGTATACCAACTGTTTGCTGCAACTTCACCCATAATGAGACGATGATGTCTTTCCACCTACGCTTCGAAATTGTATTGTATTTATCTTGGGAGTCACTCTGTTACAAATGAACACTGACTTAGGCACTTCATTTGACCACTGTCCCATTTATCTACGAGCGTAACTTGGAATCAGCAAGTTTTCTACAATTTACAATTTAATTTTTTGAATCCTTGAAGTCACCTTGCACCACCTTGCAGTCAAGACTCATCCAGCACGACTCCTCCATTCCCTCCAAAGCCGTTCTGGCGCAGATCCTCCACAACCACCGCTGCTGGCTGTGGTCAGAAGCTGGACAGCCACTCTAATCCTCCAAAAAATATTTTCATGAACTGGATCCATTCCTTTCCAAAAATACGGAAATCCGCTGGCTGAGCAGTTGTAAGGCGGTTTGTGTTTCGTAATAATGTGACGCTATGTAGTGAGGAAGGAGGAATAACCTCCAGGTGCAGCAAAACCTCCAACCCTCCACAAGAACGACTGGAAAGAGAGCAGCATAACAGTGGTATCCTCCTCCACCACCACCTTCATCTTTCGCAGTCTCAAAGGAATCCTCATGTGAAGCCGTGGTGGTGTCTGGTGTGCCTAGCCTCGTCTGATGATTAATCTCTGACGGTTGACTGCTCCTCATCATTTCACCTCCACCATTTAAAAAATAATAATATTAGTTGAACCAGATTCAATTTCCGAGAGACCAGATGCAAGACATCATCAACAACACAGCTTGAGGAAGAAATATCCTTCCTGTACAATCCCTGGCTGCTTCTCTGAAAAATAAGTAATTAATTCAATTGTAATAATCAGGCCTCCGAAAAGTTCGCAAACGCCGTTTTCGGGATCGGCTTGAAAAAATTCCGGGTTTTTTGGCCACCAGCAGGAAACAATATGGCCGCAGCCATCTTTTTTCGTTATTTAGTCGCCGGCAGCCATCTTGTTTTCCGGAATTTTAGATGGTGGCGGCCATCTTGTTTGGTTCCGTTTCCGGGACTTGGGGAACATTTCGGATGCCTGCCATTTTATATGTTCATTGTTTGTAAACAGGAAACTTTACTGTTTATGCCTATTTAGTTATTTTAAGCATTAAATCATGACATGAGACGTCTCACAGTTTTTGCTGTTATTTTTTAAGCCTTTGGTTCTTTCAGTTTTTGGTGTATATTCTTGCAGAGTGCATTAATATCTATTAGTGTGGGTTAGGTATGTATAAATAAGTATGCATGCCGGCTTTCATCAAGAGAAAATGAGGGCAAATGTAGTTGTTAGAAAATGCGACCCAGGTTTTAGTTTAAAGCCGTCTAAGTAATTTTGTGAAAACATATTACTTCCCAGTGTCCGAGAGGACTAAACTATGTTGCTCAGATTTAGATTTAATGGAACTTAGTTCCAAGGTGAAAGTGATATCAGACAAAAACTATTTTCTGACCCCATTCCCTAATCTGCTATTTCTCCATTATTTATTAATGTAGAGCGTGTCACGCGATAGAAAGTACCCACTCACTCCCACATTTTCGACTTCATTTATAAATGTCTTCATAGCTTATGAATGGTCCATTTCTTTGCACACCCGGGACTATTTTCGTTTGTTCAGAGATTTGCGGTTTGCCAACCGAGATTCAGGAGTTTGAACCCGGGTTCGAATAAATCTATGTTGATTTTTTATGTCCAAATGATGCTATGAGTGAAACATATTTAGTAACTTTAAATTATTCGATCAAGACGCGAAAAGGTGAAATACTAAAATAGTCGTATGGTTTTGGTTTGTGGCATATATTGTTGCTTGTTTGGTAAAGGTTTAACAAGATATATGCATAATAGATACAGAATTAAGAAAGAATGTTTAAAATAAAAAAGGATTTATATCCTAAAAATCTTTTTTGTTTCGAGTCTCATCAGCTATGTTAAAATTTCATCATTAAATTTAATAAATTAAAAATCGCAAATACTTGTATTGCGATTGAAGACAACTCTATTTGAAGTATTGCTTTCTTTTTTACGTTCAACTCATGCATGGAACGCTGAGCAGGTATCTGTGTACCTTGTATTACACATTTAATATGTAAGTTTACATAACGGCGTTAAAATAATGGAACCTAATATATTGAAAATAAAATAATTAGTAAATGAGTGAAAGTCATAAGGAACTCCCATAGCTTACTCTAACATTACCAGCAGTGAGCTGTGGCACGAAAGGGTTTTTACATTGGGAAATAGAGTAGACTCCTGTTTTATCCAAGGTAATCCCACCGTCTCACATCCGACTGTCACATATTCCCAAGCATGCCATCAGCTCCCAAAACTTATATCAAGTCATACCATACCATTGCCAGTCAGCAGCACAAAGCTCCAGGGAGAAAGACGTATCGCCTGGAAAAAAGGAAGACCCATATTTTTATCACGGGTAATATTACGGTTTGCTTGTTGCTTGCTATTCAAATCATTCCAACTTTATGTCTGAAAATTTTCTGAGCAGTACACAGCATTGTATTTTCGTTCTACATTATCTTAATCCGCGCCTCCAATATAATTTAGGTTTTAAAAATGCTCGAATATCCCAGCGTACCATTCAATGCAAAGTCTAATATGCGTATTCTGTATGACTTATTGTGGACCAAAACTAATTTTTACAACTTTATCGATACTTAAGTACACTGGTCACATCGACCTTAGTCAAAATCAAGCAAGTTATTTCTGTTTAGATCAAGATCCTCAGCCAATTATAGACAGCTATGAATGTGCTAACTGATATTAACTTACATCTAGTTAATCCAAATAAAAACATACATAGAAGAACTGTTTTAATAAAACTAGGAGGCATTTTAAATAAAATTCGAAAATAAATCTAAAGTTGGACTGACTAAGTATTTTGGTCGCTTGACCCAGTTTATAGAAAAACAGAAATAGTATAAATCCATGGAACGTTTGGACATAAATACTTCATTCATTTGAAATAAAATTCAGTCAGCAATTTTACATGATTATAGTACTAACACAATAGCAAATTATTTTATAATACTTGCAAAAGAACTCTTGGCTTTAAAGCGTAGTTTTGCCTTATATTGTTTCGCTTTTGCTCGTTTTTAAAAAAAAAGTTGGTTTTGCACGAAGTTGGGGGTGTTTCTCGGGGTAGTGAAAACACCTAAATTACAATTTCGGCTCTCGAAATTGGTTTATATGTTGCTTTATCATTGAGTTACACTGCTGATGAAGTTAGCACTATACTCCCAGGGACGTAAAGATGAATCTGCAGTCATACCCGGAGTTTACCTTGTTTCAAAATCTGTGTAGCGGCGTAAGGCATATTTTTGAAATATCTAATGTGGTTTTTTTATTATGAAAGTGAATTAAATTGTTAAGAAACTACCGTGGGATCACGGCATATGCCAGGCCGTTAATGACTTAGGTCATATTTCACGACTTTCGTAAAAAAAAAGACTTTTGATAAATGACAAATTGAATGCTTAACATTATATAAATCAATCCAGAAGTGTTTGAACCACAATTCTTGTAATAAGTCTCAAGTTTTTTAAAATTTTATATTTTTCTCTGACAAGTATGTAGTAAAACTTCTAGAACAACCATAAACGGCATACAACAGATCAAGTTTTAACTTATATATAAATAAAAAACATCCTCTAAACACATTAGGGCTTTTGAAATTTTTATTGATTTAGTTTAGTTTATTAAATAAGCATAAACGTTTATAGAAGATAAAAATTTTAGGAGCAATTTGGAAATATAAAAAATATGCCAGACTTCAAGCCCTTGTGTAAGCACTTAAACTGATTTATTAATTGAATTGAATTGAATTGAATGATTTATTGCAAACTCCACATAATTTAAGACAATGTATTATGGTGTTCATATATAAAATAAAGAGGTAAAAAAGTATAGGTAAAAAACATTTTGGTTCAAAATACAAGTTAGTCAGTCACGATATACATTACAGAAGTCTTTTTTTTATTAAATGAATTAGTTTTAAGTCTGATTAAATATACTAGTCTTCTCATTTGCATCATCGAGAAGAAGTCGTCTCGATTCCCTTACAATTGAAGAGCATTATTGAAATTAAAAATATCTTACGTTGAATTTAAACTTTGGAGATTATTATAATAGTTAGTAGACAGTGAATGACACAACCAATGGCAGCGTGGCTTCCAATGGCAATTGAGCATTTATTAAAAATATTCCTTCTATAAGGCATATGGAATAAGCTACAGCAAATTTTTCAAACGGCGCTGTAGCGTTGCTGCTGCATATTCATCATTCATTGACGTATTGACACGAATATCATTTTATAGTTCCATTTGATAATAGAAGAAAACCATTAATGCTATATTGCCATATACTAGCCCTTACAGCCGATGAAGTCCGCAACGACATAGGGTCACACCTTCATCTTATTCTGATAATATTGCTGTAGCACAAAATGAACCGAATAGTTTCTTGTGATAAATCAATGGGTAAAGGACTTTGCTTGCATTTTCCTATAATTTCCAAATTATTTATTTCCGGACGTCATGCAAATATATATTTCTCTTTGACAATAAAACACAGCCATTAAAAATTCATCAAGCCTAAAAATAAATATATTAAGTATGTATGTCTACGTAATATTTGTTATTGAATCAGTTTATCGGAAAACAAAGTGCATTGGTTTGAAAACAAATATGCTTGTAACTATATTGCTTACATTTTTGTATTAAACACTATGTAACGCCCCTGAAAAATCTGTGCATGGGTTACTAATTTTATTTACATTATTTAGATCATCGTTTTGGCATTGCATTTAATGTAAAATTATATAATGCCACAAAAAATTAACCCTATAACTCTACTTCCAGAACTATTTGATTAGTCCGCTGTTAATTGAAAAAGTTGTAAGCTTCTGGAATATCGATGTCTTATTCAATTAATTACTTAAACGATGAATTATTTCAATAACCTGTCTAAAGCGCTTCAAAGTAATGGCATCATTCTAAGAAGAAATATTTCAATACAGTCAGATATAATTAAATTCAATGAATGTCCTTAAATTGAACAGCGTAACAGTTTATTTATATTACCCAAAACCTAATACACCGATAAAAAATGTGGTACAGCTAATTCTTTGCTGGCGAAATTTTAATTAAAACATTGTTTTCTTTTTAATAAAAAGCTAGGAACTTGTGAAATGAATATCCTCTTTGGCACTCATTCTTGATTCAATGGTATATAATCTAAATAGTGTTGTAACGTTTCATCAACTAGCTTGGATTGAATCAATAAAATTTACAAAATTAAGTAGCTTTAAGAAGAAAAAAACCAATAACATCTTTAATCGACGTTTGGAACATAAAGAGGGCATTTTTTATAAGTGAGACGAAAAATATAATTATTGCATGTGAAGATTCAAATTTCACATATCCATTTTGATTATTCAAATTATCTCCAATCACAAATAAGTAAATAAAGAATGAATGAATGATTTTTTTGCGCCAGGAAGCCAACCACATAGGCATTCTAAAAATATATGATGACACTTTTCGCCGTTTTCGCATGGAAGATATATTACCTTTTTGCAAGAGTTTTAATTTAAGTTTTTTTAACATTTTGCACCAAAGTTGACAGAATATGGGGAAAATTTTAAGTAAAACTCGATTTTCTCAGTGAAAAATGGTCGTATAAACTTTAAACTTTTTTTATTTCTTTTGTTGTTGCATTTTCTAGCGGGTCATTTCTTTGAAATCAAAGTTAAGCATTACTTTCTTGTGAAATATTTTTTTACGCTTTATCTATTTAAGAAATTCAAATTTTCAAAAACTGAAAAAAAGTCCACCTGAGATAATTATATTTAAAACCTACGCACGAAATTTGAGGACTCCATGGTGAAAAATGAAGGCGCTATTCAAAAATCAAATTTTTATTTTTCTAAATTTGTACTACTAGTTGGCCCAATGTAGAATATTTATAAAAATAAATAAATTTTGACATGCGATGCAACAAATGAAGCACTTTTATGAAAAAAATAAAATAAAATACAAAAAAAACTCCAAAAAATAAAATTTGTGATAGCCGTTATTTGAATTTACCTATTGCTGCTGGGAAGGCTCTAATCTCATTTGATACACAAAACACTCCAACGTTATTCTTCATAATGCAACCTTCATGCACTATGGTCATCTCAGCACTCAAATTTGCTAGTCCTAAACATTTTGATTTGCTTATTTCTGGTCATACCTTTACCTTTATATAATGTTTTGTCAATATACAATTTAGGCTAGTCACCTCCAGTATTAGAATCATTGGAAGCCATGATGCTTTCAACCGTTCCGTATTATGCCAAACATTATTATCATTGGAAAAAAAATTTGCATTCAAATTGTTCAATTCATTTTTAAAAAGTTGCGATTAGATCTCTACCAGTGGTTGGATTACGAGAAAGTGATATTACTTCGGTGCTGTGTCGCGATGAAATTTTACTTCAACAGTTGTCTCAATTGATTTAAAAGTAATTAAAAAATTCCAGTTCGGTTTCCGGAAGTCATCTCGGTCACCAACTAAAACGGGGTAAATCATTTAAAGCGAAGGAAAAAAGAGAATAGCCCGCAGTCGCTTCGGAATTAATTTATCCACTGAGAACGTGAAGATAATAGAAAGTTGGGTACACATTATGTTCCTTCCACGACAATACCAGAGTTTTTGGCTTTATCATCTTTAACTTTAATATATATATATATATATATATATATATATAGCCTATCTGAAACGCCAATCGGACTTACTAATCTTATGCGTCTGAACCACCTAATACCACAAAATATACTGCAAACGGCGTTGCAATTCTATCTTGCAAAATAATTAACGATTCTTACAAATGATACAGTTTTAAACAAATCAGTCGTTCTATTTGCAAAAATAAAACAAAAAATAAAGATTTTAACTGTTTCATAAGTCTGCACTGTAAAGCTGTAATCTGGTGAGCTTGTATAAATAGGGGAAAATGGGGAATGCAAGTTTTAGGAAAACAGGGGAGTTTTTGCTGCATCCACAAAATGTACCAATAAACGTTCAAACCATCAATAATTTCTAACTAACTAACTAAATAATAAACTAATGACTCGGATGAAAGGAAAGACAAAATATTATTTTGGGGGAATGATGGAGTTTTTGTTTTTAATTGGAATACCAACTAGACTTGTATATTTTAGTTGATAGTGGAGGATTCAAAGTGACTTGGTGGATGATTTTGAGGCTGATTTTCGACATTATTAGTGGGTGGTAGGGAGAAAGCAGAAGTATCACATATTTGATAGAAAAATAATAAGTGCAGGGGGAGCGAAAGAGGTTTTATTCAACCTCTGGACTTTGCGGGGTTATCATTATCAAGTGGATCATTTTCTGTGTGTGAAGAATTTCAGTACTACATAGTTATGGGGGCAATGAGAGAGAATGTAGCGCTGCTGTGGCAAGAGTGAGTGGAGGAGGGTATTCATTGTAACAGTTGGGGAGTTACGAAGACAAGGTTAACAGTTGGCTTTGTAGATTCAAAGCCTTGATGATAAGAGTTTAGCTGTCTTGGTTCTATTAAACTTTTTGATACCGATATCAACTATCTTATTAAGTGACCATTGTCTATTTAAAATATAAGACGATAGTCAAAGTTCAAAGCTATGTTGTACGTGAAAATAAGACTTCAATTTACAATCCAATAGAAATCTTGTATTTTTGCCTTGATTATCTTGTGCATTTCACTACCTTTACGTTTTCTTAAAAATGGAGTAAAATCTGAGATGATTGTTTGGTAACCGTAACAATTAAGTTACATTTTTATTCTACCGAATTTTTTTATTCCACCTGATGATAATATGCTCTCTCATGCCTTATCAACTCAATAAAAACGAGTGGCACATCAATGTTCCAGCTAGCCAAGTGCGCTCCATAATAAATACTTCCTGTCTTCAAAATTTAACCCTTTGTTACAGGATCACATATATTCATGGACCACCTATAACTCTCCATGCTGACAATAACCTCCGATGTGGTAGGGCTTTGCGCAACAGAAATTCTTTTAATTGGCGTTGTAGCATTCGTGAAACATAATCATCACATAAAGGCTTATATTTATCTTGATTACTAACGGCTTCAAATACGATGATATTTGCTGCAGGGACACATTCATAGTAGGTTTGTCACTGTGATGATTTTATTGGGAATTATAAAATTATGAATAATATAATTTAATTCAAGAATGTTGCCGTTGATCACAGTTAAATATTAATATTATAATTACTTATGTGTGAGTGATGAGGTGATGCCATTACATGATTGAACTAAACCATGAGTGGTATTTTACTCCTTGGTATTGTGGCAAGAAACTGTACTGAGAAGTGATGAAAGGTGGGGGATGGGATGACGATGTAGACGGGGGAAGCCTCAAGGGATGGCGTAGCCAGAGGTAACTGAGCTAATGAGTAGTATTCAGATGACGAAACGAACGACGGAAATGATGTGCTCGGAGATCGACACCACAAGGAATCTTCTTTGACAAATGACTACCGACAGGGGTTCTTTTATTTAATATAAAGAAAAGATGAATGGACAAACGACTGATAAACTCTAGCGTAATTTGATTCACTAGAGAAACAAAAAAACAAGAAACTACTCTCCTTCTCTCTCAACCACAATGTTTCTAATGGACAAGAATACAAATAAAAGATTGGAAAGAAAATGCTAAAGTTTGAACTCCTGCTCAAACTGTCTTGCTATTGCTGCTGCTGGGAAGAGAGTGCCAACCAAATCGCAAATCCCATCCTCTTATCGGCTTCTTCACAATGACCACTCACTTCGCGGCGAAACAGATAGAACTTCTTGGGGAATGAGAAACGTAGGACAACAGTATGTATTAACAATGCGGCCAGTTGCTATAGATGATGATGATAGGCTGAATTTGAACTAAAGCTTTATCTTCCAAACAAATACTTTCCAAATAATAAAATCAGGAAATCTAAATGTGAGCAGACATTTCCCCAGGAACAGTTTAATTGTTAATATTTTCATTCACCCTGTTTGTTTCTTCGTAGTAATTATGAAAGGTTGAATATTTAAAGAGGATAAGAATCACAAGGCAACAAGAAATAAACATATTTTAAACATATTGCAGATGAATTACCGCTACGTTTCCATTGCTGTTGAGTCCTTTGTCTTCAAAATGCTTAGTTTTTTGGTGGAGAGAGATACAAAGATTATATATTATCACAGTAGATACGTCTGACCCAGAAATACAAATATAAAAAATGTTAACAAATATTCTCCAAGTAAGTTAAGATGGTGGCAATTGTGTTAAAATATCAGTGAACTGTTTTTAGACTTAGAAATATCGACGAAATAATTGACTGTTTGCACACGTATAATATAATATGAGTGACATCCTAACTGTTTCATTATTATAAAATAAAAAGCTTTTTATAAGTAGCATCAAAACTTCGTAAAAATTAAATCCGCAATTTTTGTAGCGTTTTAACTTCTCTTTGTATTTTGAGATTTTAATATATTTAAGATCATGAGTTGCAAGACAAAAGGCTATGTGCAAGGCTTGACCAAATCGCATAACATCTAGAATTTCGGCATGTTAATTGCCCACAACATATCTATCTTCAAAATTTTACATTTCATCCATACTTAAAAAACTTATTGTTTGGTGATATACTCAGCAAAAGCTCATAATGATGGAAAAACAACTTAGTGAGCGTGCTTTTCCACGATTCTTTCTCTAAATTCTGGATTAAATTAAAACTGAAGCATGGCGTGGCCCCAAGATGTTGAGGAAATGAGAATGCAAAATGTGTAAAGGAGGAGCAACTGACCCGCCGGCAACAACGAGAAGGTCCATTGCAATGGTGAGATCCACCCGTAACACGTTGCATCTGCAGCCGCTTATTGTTAAGTAGGATTGCATGACTTCAAACCTGGGTCCCGTCCCTTAACGATGGTTAGTACACATAAAGCGTTTCCTTGGCGGGTCACTTTGAATTTTGAAACTTTACATGTTATACCAATAGCCAAACCCGACTTTATGGCAACTTCTGAGAATATCTCTAATTTTTAAAGTCGAAATTAAAAAATTAGCTCAAGA
>JAQIWO010000907.1:0-11717 GCA_034695405.1 Entomobrya muscorum | reverse complement strand
ACATGTCCAAGCACGCCTAAGCAGTTTTATAGTGCTTCAGCTACTTTCTTAGCATGTCCTTGCACATCCTTGTTTTACCTGTACATATTTTTAAAAAAATTCATGTATGAACTATTTCTTATGTAAACGTGTACTTTATTACGTCTTGTATTTTCTATATTACTTTAAATGGAGTGCATTAAAAAATTTGAGAAAAAGTTATTTCATATAGTGTCTATTTTCATATTCGATCACATTACAGCTACAAAAAAAAGATTTCCGCAATTTTCCCGAACTTCCTGGGAGTTTTAGCATTACTCTACTTAGCAGCGGGCATGGTGTCAAAACCCGACATATCTACAGTTTTGCTATTATTTCAGGATAAGGCAATCAAGCTCAACTTAAATATTTAATCCAAGGTACCTACGACCGTTTAGTACCATTTATCATCAGTCGTTTTCTCATAAACTCTTGACATTGGATCAAAAACGATGCAGATCAAGATAGCATAAATATATTTCAAATTGGAGTACCGATAACTGCCTAATTTTAACCATGCATTTTTTGGATTTTCAAAGCTTGAGAAATGAAAACACGACAATATTTAAAATATGAAGTTAGTCATTTTTTCAGTTGACATGTCACCAAAATCAAATGCAGAAATCGAAGTCATATAGGAAATATAAGTAAAAAATAAAAAAACAGATAAAAAAGAAATGAATTTTGAAAGAATGAAATTCTTCACACTTTGTTTCACATAAAAACCATTCCATGTCAACAATGCCAACAGCCATACCAAATCTTTGGGATGATCCTCCACTGCTGAAATTATTCTAAAAATTATCCTCCAAATATGCGTAACTGTAATTACAATACTGCCGACGAATTTCTCCCCACATGGTTTTCGGGTTGAGCTGGAAGTCATAAAAAATTAAAATTAAGCATGCAAAAAAGATATAATCTGGTTTCGCTATAACTACATAGTCAACTATAATTGTCATCTTAACGCTCTATATGAAAAAACCAAAGTCAAAACTCTGCGTCCCATAGTTTTTCTTTCCTTTAAGTGAAAAGCAAAATGCAGTTGTAATCAAGGGTCCACAGTGTACTTAGATAGCGTTAATATCGATAAGTGATAACTACACCTGAAGATCATTGAGACATATCACGTTCAGATTAGGAATTTCCCGAATTCCGTAGAAAGCAGCGCAGTAGCCCAAAGAGGTAATAGTAGATGTGATTCCATCCACTTTTAGGCGTCGGAGATCTTAAACAAAAAGAAAATTATGACCAATATTGAATTATCTAAAAGCAGGAAACTTTTATTGCTAGAACTCACACTTTAAACCGACTACATTCGCCCTAGGCACTGAGATCGGTCTCCATGAAGAGTTTTCCCTACTTTCGTTGATTTTTCGAACATCCCCATAATCCATGCCGGTGAGCCCGCAGTCGTCCACCGTCGTTTTCCGAATCTCCAACGACACAAGGTTCGCCCAAAGCTCACAAACGAGAGAGAACTTCTCATTGTCCAGGAAGCCAACTGCGAGGCGAGTCACGCTCGGAAACCAGTTCCCGAGCCACTTTAACTCTTCCATGTTAAGACCTCCGGAGTCCTGTCTGCCAATATCCAACGTCGTACATTTGTCCGGTGACACGGTTTTCATTTTGAATAGCTCGGTGCCTCTCATTGCTCCACAATATGCTGCATTTCAAATTTACTCAAGTTTGGTGTCCATTTGAGAAACGTCATCGATTCTAGAGCTTGGGATTGAGCCAACCGAAGTTCTTCTAGATTTTCCAGCTCACCATCAACATTAGTGAGATCTGGAAGGCAATCTTCTGGCTTCATTGTGAATCCGGAAATAATCAGCGTCTTTAAGGAGGCTCGATGGTTTGTCACTATCCTCTTCATGATCGCAGTGTCGTCAACATTGTTTTGATGCCATGCAACATCAATAGTCTCCAGAGATAGACGAACATCCATTAAAATAGCTTTCACCAGCTGGGTATTAGAATCATCGAGTCGATGCGCCTTAACGCGTTTCAGCTTTAATTTGGAAGCATCCTGCTCACGAACGCTGATAAACGCTGACAGAAGATCTCTATAGTTCGTATGCCAGCCACCGTCTAAACTAAACGTCTGTTAATTTAAAAAAAAAATCTTCTTAACGTGAATCGCTGGACAAACAATGTATTTACTAACAATTTACATACCTATGCTCAATTATCATAGTTGTTTCACTCTTTTCAATTGTCAAAAAGTGGTTGAGAAACTCCCTCCCGGAGACGCTGAACAGGTCACATTCTTCAAGAGTTAACGATTTTAGTTTAGAGGTGTTTTGGAACAAGGGGTAAGCCTCCCGAGCAGAATCACCCCCAAAACATGCAGCATGTCAGAGTGAGATGCTCCAAATTTGGACAGCTCCGGTACAAGATATGACGTAACTCGACAAAAGTTTCAAAATTAATCTTATTTAATTTCAGTTTCCTTACAGTTTGCCCACTCACTTGCCAGAATCGATCGGAGGGAGGAAGACCGCTTAAACAGTAGTTGCTTGGAACGGAAAATCCTTCTGGCCTGGCTCCATCCTCTGCCGTCTCCACAAATTCCTCAAATGTAAAATAATCAGGAAGACTAATCTGCAAATGTCGCTTCCAGAAATTATGTGAAATATTGGACCATTGACGGGACACGAGGCGGCAGGCTTTCAAAACACTGGCGGAACAGTGTCCAAAGAGTACATCTAGCACCTTGTTTAAATAATTAGTAGATAAAATAAATAACATTGGTGCTATTAATCCTCACAATTCTGTTTATGGTTTTTATAGCCAGTAATTAAATGACTAACTCTTACCGGGGGACTTGTAAAGGGATTTTGTTTGCTTAAGACAAATATATCCATTCTTGGAATTATTGATTTCTCCTTATCAGAAATATCTACACACTTTAAACTCAAAAATGTATAAGTTACACGTACTTAAATTATTAAAACACCTAAAGAAACTTCTATTCGCAGCTGTTATGAAAGAAAAATGAGTTGAAAGAAGCTATCAAATACTCTTATGGAGATGATGAGCATCAAAACAAAAAGACATCATCACAACTGATATTTTATAGCATATATATGAGCAGCATGGTATGCATCTGTTGGCATGGCAACAGGTAATTCTGGCTTTCAAAAAGCCAGCTTGTTGGAGTGTGTATTTAATTTTAAAATATATTGTAGAGCTCTTCAATAAGCTGTACTTGAGTAGCTTATCATAGGAGTTCAGACGAGCGGAACGCAAAAAAAAACAGAATGTTTCCACATCAACGCTTTCAGCTTCATTCCATGCTATTACACTAAATAACTTATGCCTATGCAGCAACAAAAAATTCCATGCGAATTTCCTGTGTCTAGCTCACACTCTAAAAGTCTTTGAAAAAAGTATAATTTATCCCAGTACTTAAGAAAGTTGGATGTTTTGAATCTGAACAATTTTAAAATTAAATAAAATTCATTAAAAGTTGATTGCTCTCTTGACTTTTTGACCTCCCAAATCATGCCCGTTTAGTACATGATTAGTAAACTTAATGTGATTGAAATGTTTCTTTTTAATTACGGTGTAATCAAGCATTTATTTATATGGTGTTAGTACTATTTTATAAACAAAACCTACACAAACATACAACATTGACCCATTCAATTCGTTGCTTCTGGCTACTGTGCTCAATTCCCTGTCCGTGTAAATAGGCGTAAAGTAAAAACCAGTTGGGAAAACCAAAAACTGGTTTTCTCGAACCAAAACCAGTTTTCCCAAAAACCAGTTTTTGCTTCCCCACAGCACAAAAAGTTCAACCTCCAGCACGAAAAAACAAAACCAGTTTTCCATGTAGACTTTCGTCATATAACTTCAAAACTTATATTCTAATGCCACAATCACAAAACGCAGTAAAGCAAAACGATTAATTCGCAAAATATCAGTTTTCTGTGGTTTTTTGGCCGCAGCATCCAAACTATAGTGTGTGCCATTCCCAAACTTTGCGCAAGGGTCAGTGCTATAAATATCTACGTTGTATAGAAATTATAGAAAATTTGCCGCCGCGGTACATTTCAAAAACATGGATACTGTGTCGTCATGCATCGACAAAAACCAGTTTTCTGCCGTTTTCCGGCTGTAGCATCCAAACCGTATAGTGTGCCATTCCCAAACTTTGCACAAGGATCATTGCCATAGATATCTACGTTGCATAAAAATAACAGAAACTTTGCCGGCTCGGAACATTTCAAAACCGTGGAAACTGTGTCGTCATGCATCGACAAAAACCAGTTTTCTGTCGTTTTAGGGCTGTAGCATCCAAACCATATAGTGTGCCATTCCCAAACTTTGCACATGGGTCAGTGCTATGAATGTCTACGTTGTATAAAAATTATAGAAACTTTGTTGGCGCGGAACATTTCAAAAACGTGGATACTGTTTCGTCGGGCATCGACTCACTCACTCTCATTTTGCACTCATAGATGTTTATTATGACAGGTTTATGCCCGAAGCTTTAGTGTGAAGTAGGTGTAGAAGCCAGCCAGAAGGTTCGTACCGCCAAACGAAGAAAAGATTCCTTTAGAATTGATTTATTTATCATAAATATTACGAACGTCTCTGGCCTGGTAGCTGCGTCTTTGGGTAGATCCCTCGCCTGCGTGCCCTCTTTCACACGCAAACTAACACTATTACACTTCTCTCTTTGTACTGTTTTCACAATTGCTGCCCTCTCTCTTTATCACATGTAACCAATCTGTTAAAGTTTTATTTAACCGAATCGTTAAAGTTTTATATAACCTAACCGTTAAAGTTTCGTTTAACTTAACCGTTTAAGTTTCGTTTAACTTAACCGTTTAAGTTTCAATTAACCTAACCGTTAAATCTTTTTCTTCGAAGTATTGACATGCGACACATCATTTTAGACTGTTTTTTTACCGAAAGTCCAAATCTGAAGTCAGATTTTAAAAAAACGTAACCGTCACATTGAAAAACGGGTTTAAAGGTGATTTTGTTGTTTTGATTGCAGGTTCTAAACAATGTTGAATTTATTAGCTCTTCTTACGCCAATCTGTTTCTTTGGACTACAACTTCAAGCTTATTGATAATTCAGCGGAATCCGGTAATCGTAACCGTCAGTAACGGGAACAATTAAAATGGTCTCGTCGAAGTATAGACATGCACCACATGTTTTTAGACCAAATTTTTGCAAGGAGTCTTTATCTAATGTCATATTCAAGAAAAGTCTAACGGTCAACCAGAAAAATCCAGAGAAGTAGAACTTGGTATAATTTATAATTTAGTATTGATTTTTTCAGATCTGATTAACTTATGTTGTGAACTGTATTTATATCAGTTTTTCTTTGACCCGTGCACCATTTCCACGTCATTACATGGAGTTTATAATTATTAATTATTGTGCGAGTGCCACACATCTTGGGTGAGGGGGAGGGAGTGGTGAAATTTTAGGAGCTAATGAGTAGAGGGGTATCGAGTGGTCAAACTTTTGTCTCAAAAACCCCCAATTTTAGACAAAGGTTTACATTATACGGTTTTCAATGGTTTAGTTGATATGAGTGCGCTTAGCGCACGGTGATTGGCCTTTTCTAGTATATGATAAACGTTCTTATAAAAAGTAATAGATTTGCAACTTGTTGACTGAAATATATTGCTACTGAAGGTATTCTTTGCTGACAATTACGTAGGTGGTTTCACGAATAATGATAATTTTTTATAATTGCAATAGCTTTTTTGTTTCTGGTCCGCTCATGATAAAATTTTTGTAACCCTTACTATGTATGATGTTATTCCACATGGGCACGGACTCTGGATTTCTTTTTCCTAGAACAATTAGGTCTGACATTTACAAAAGTCAGATTTTTTGTATTTCAGTGAGGTTCACTGCAGGTTTGGGGCCTTAAGGTAGCCACTGTGATGACTCCTTTGCATCGTGAGATGATAGTAGTGTCCTAATCTTTTAATCAGAGTTTTATAATATAAATCGAGATGTCAAAAAAAGCAACTTCCTTAGACTGTATATAGAGCTTGCTTTTTGATCATTAATAAATGTTCCAATCATATACCAACAACAGGTAAAAGGTGTAGAAAAAGTAACATATGCTTAGACATTGTAACTAACAGAGCGTGATCTGATTTCGTGGGTTTCGGATATCTCAGAGAAAACTTGCTAAAGTATACAATTGAAAGAATTTTTAATTTTTCACCAAGTAAATACGTACTTTAAAGTGCACCGTTCGTTTAATTTGATTCAACCGTAAAATGAGTGTAATTTGTAAACTTGAGAAGCAAAATATTGTTGAAAAACCAAGAATGAAACAGACTGTAATGGTAAATCATCAATAATTTGGAATCTTTGGAGAGAATAAAATTAATAACTACTTGATCCAACTGCTTATGTGCTTGAAATATATATATATATATCATTTGCATAATTATCGAAATATGTTATTAGAAAGAAGCTATTTATGAGCTTGTCCACATTAGCTATTTCAACAAAACTCATTCTTGTAAATAAGCAAAACTTGGTTGTATTAATTATAGTTTGAATAAAAATTTTAACCAACAAACGGACATGATTTGCATATTTCAAGGTTTGCGACCATACGACCACGAACAACCAGGTTATTTTAATTTCGTAAAAGCAGAGTACTGACGTGTGTTGGGAAGCTTTTTCCAACAACCTTAGACTCAGTGTGCAGCCTTTAACGAAATATTAAAAACTCCACAATCTGGTGCCTTCATTTAAAATGCGGACATAAATAAATGTGTCATTAAATCGACACCATTGAAATATTAAGGTGACCTTTTAATATTTTTACCAATACATTTTAATTTGGTTAAATATATAAGCCAGAAGAAATTCCAAATTGGTTGCTGTGGTAATAATACAAAGATTTTAAGTTACATTTATTATATATGAACAAAATATTACAAATACAATGCAAGATAGAAAGAAATACATAAAAAAAATACTATACCAGATATAAAAAATAAATATTGAACACCTTGCAAGTCGTTTGGAAGACTTCAAAGCTACCTTGTACGACATACTAACAAAATAAACCTGTATTGCAAAATACAGTTCTGGATTTTTAGTTCAAGTAAATAAACTCGGTATATAATCTCGTTTATTTTTAAAATATGTTCAATATGCCGTGACTTTATCCGTGAAATTTCAACAAAATTATGGTTGGCTATATTTTGGGGAAAAGGGTTCAGCAAGAATCACATCTACCCTTTTGCCTTTTCTGGTCTTGCATGTGGGGTGCTTCACACATACCGAGAGCGATACACACACATGCATAAAGAGAGAGATTGGCTGTGATGAGAAGCAAGAACATACAAAAAACTTTTGTGCGGACTGCTTGCTCATACTACAACAAACATATCTCATTCACGTGGACCCGATCCGCTAATTGCTGACCTAATTAGCTTGTCAATTAAGTACTTTGTCTTCCGGGCCCGGGACCGCCAACTAGATTAACCTTTAATTAACAAAACAATTAAATTTTAATTAGCATCAGAAAAATTAATCTATACCTTAATTGAAGCGCCACATCGTCACAGTGTTTTCACAAATACAACATATGCTTAATTCTGTTCCATTTTCCTGGTAAACGCTGATTGCCGTAAAAACAGTTCAACTTTGATATTGAATAACCACCTTAGTTTCGCGCCTACCATATGTGATGACTACCCTACCACCAAAAATGACTATATTGTCAAGCATTTATAACTAAGCTAGGTAACTTCACAAAATAAAATATGGCCTTGTTGAAATCTGGCGTTTTGAGTCCCGTCCGAAAAACTTTAATTGAATAATTCACTAAGCTTAATTAAATTAAATGATAATTTATGGAACCTCTAACAATGCTTTTTGATTTTCGAACAAGAGGTTTTCACAGAATTCAAAATCAATTTTAAAAGGGAAATGATCTGCGGGTTTACAATATTATGTATGTTAAGCAAAGTTTAATGATAAAATGTTGCAATAGTTTTTATCAATATAATGTTATTGTTATATCAAAATATGTGTGTAATGTAAGATTACCATATTTATGATAAGCATGACTATCAATAATAAAATCGAGGTATACAAATGTATACAGTGATTTTATACTCATTTCTGTAATTTTTTATTAAACACTTGACCAAATTATTTTGTTATTTTACTAATTATATTTCATATTTTCATTAGTTTGATACATGAAAATCAATTTGTATTGCTCCTGATACATCAGTTCAATGCGGTTATACAGAAAAGGGCATGGGAAAAACTTGTAACTAAAAGATGTTGCCTCCTCGCAGTGAACACATTAAAGAAAAAAATTGTTACGTGGGACGATCGTCGAATGTTTTGGATTTCCATGTTTTCCTCGCGCAATCTAAAAGAACCTATTTTGCTAATTTTTTTGGTCGACAAGAAACGAGAAAAATTCCTTTTTCTCATGCAGATATCAGGGACTTTCTAAAAAATAAAGGGATGAGTGACGATAACTCCTGAATTATTTATCCGTTTTACAAGACCCGGAGCGACTTGTAACCGAACGCATGTGAATTTGAATTTTTTCATTTCCGCTGAAATTTGTCTTAAGATGCTGAAAATACAGAAATAATAATACTACAGAATAATACCGAAAGCAATGGCCTGGCCTTTGTGAAATGTTTACGCTAAAAACATTAATTTAAGGTTCCAGCATTTGACAATTGCCTCAACTTTCTAAAATTAAAACTTAAATACCTGTGGTTTTCGATGCTTAATTTATCTAAGAACCAGTTCGATCATTGCACAGCTAAAGTTTGATTACTGTGAGACATCAGCAGCAATAGAATAATTTGAAAAAGAAATTGTAAGTATAAATTACGAACAGACAAAATTAAGTTTTTGCAACTTTGTTCCGTATTGTAAAAGAAATAACTTTTCAATTTCAACTTTCAAACGTAGTAATTTTTGAATTTTTTGCTATGTGTCCATGCCTTGATCTAGTGGACCAGGTACACCAACCGTTTGTAAGGCCCTAAGCACGGGTTATGCATTTTTTTAAACTTCTGACCGTTTGATTCACGTTTTATCTTTGTTGATACGGAGCAAGTCAAGTAAGTTTAGTTTGTAATAATTTTAGACAATAAAAATCCTACGCTTTTCGACGATGTAAAATAATTTCTCTACTGCAAAATTATGATCAATAATCAAATACGATGCGGCATACCAGCGAAACTCGCATGTTTTTGATTTCTATACCAGCAAATCTGGCTGACATTTAACTTGCCCACGTGCAAAATGGGGCATAGTGAACTTTCGGCATGAATATGATCTTAGAAAAACTCTGAATATTTTGATGTACGGATGGCCGCACATTTTAACTGTCTTGTCTATAACCTCGCACGGTAAATTATGGTCACCATTTTCTCCCATTTTCATTTTAACGACATAATTTGGTACTAATTCTAAGTACAATCGTGTATGACACATCATTTAAAAGTTCAAAAATTCGTTTGTTTAACAATCCAAACCTCGATTTTTTTCTTATTTTGATTGATTGGAAATAATTTAATTGCTAGCATGTATGAAATCCTACCATGTTGTTTCCTTCCCAAAATTCACTGTTTTGCATATATGCAATTTAAATGTAAGCCATATTTGCTGGTGTAGAAATTAAAAATAAGCCAGTTTCGCTGGTATGTAAAGTAAAAAATACTGAGACGCTAGGTTGTTAACCCATGAAGTTTCCAAAAATAAAGTAGTTAGGGTAATGATAAGTTTACTGGTGCACAGGTATCTCTCCACCAGGATCAGATATTTTGTAGACAGAGTTTCATTTGGAAAACTGTCAGAGGAAAAACAACAACAACAAAAAAGAAAAATCTGAACATCCGAATCCTTTTTTTCAGTACCCGGGCCTCGAATCCGGGACATACATGGAACAAGCCGAATAGATATCGACTGCCACAGCCAGTACGTTACTGCTGAAATAAGTTATAACTATATCTGATAATACAAACAAAAATGCAAGTAAAGTGAACGCTTTAATTAAACGCTTTGTATTCATTTTCGCTTTTATAACAGATTTAGTTATCTCCTTACTCTTAAAAACGTTGTCTTGATTCATAATGTTAATTCTAAAAAAAAGTAAGACGTATTGGTCTAAAACTTAAAGGTGTCGTAAAAAATCCTAACCAAAATGTCAAAGTATAATTTACCTCTACACGAAGAAAAGCATGTGTCAAGGAAAAAGTGCATTTTCAAAAATTGTTTCTGGACCGAATCGTAGCACTTGGCAACCTTAGATTTAGCAATTGGGGAAATCCCTACTTACAACGCAACTTGACCTCATTCACATTACCAAATACAAGAAAACAAAGCTCTTTTAAAGCAGTTGGGGTCCTTCTACGCGGAGTTTAATTTGATCCGCCATCACTTCATAAACTAACCATTTTAAAGATATTAAACTGCAAAAATAAATGCTTGTAACACAACCATGCTTGGGCGAAACACAAAACCCCAGCCATAGAACCACAGAAAACTGGTTTTTGACGATTCACCAGGAAAAAAGTATCGAGTTTCAAGAGTGTTCCAAGCCAGTGACATATCTTTTTTTACAACGTAGAAATACTTAGCAACAATCTTTGAGCAAAGTTTTGGAAAAGCAAACAATGTAGTTTAAATTCTACAGCCGGAAATCCACGGGAAACTGGTTTTTTAGGAATTTTGCTTCTTTTATGCGTTTTGTGACGCATTTTGTAGCGTCGTGGTATAAGAAGATAAGTTTTGAAGTTAAATGACGAAAATCTACATACTGGTTTTGTTTTTTCGTGCAAGGGGTTGAACTTGTGCTGTGTGTTTTTGTCGATTCACCAGAAAACATGATTCATGTTTTAAGTATGTTCCGCGCCTGAGAAGCTTCTTAATTTAAAAAAAAACGTGCATATTCATAGCTAGAACGACTTTTTAAAAATTGGGAATGGCACACTATATGGTTTGGATGCTACAGCCGAAAGACGATAGAAAACTGGTTTTTGTCCATGCCCAACTACAGTGTCCAAGTTTTTGAAATGTTCCGCGCCAGCAAAGTTTCTATAATTGTTATACAACGTAGATATCTATAGCACTGACCCATGTGAAAAGTTTGGGAATGGCACACTACATGGTTTGGATGCTACAGCCGAAAGACGACAGAAAACTGGTTTTTGTCCATGCCCAACTACACAGTATCCACGTTTTTTGAAATGTTCCGCACCGGCAAAGTTTCTATAATTTTTATACAACGTAGACATTCATAGCACTGACCCATGTGCAACGTTTGGGATTGGCACACTACATGCTTTGGATGCTACAGCCGGAAGACGACACAAAACTGGCTTTTGACGATTAGTGATGAAACGGTATCCACGGTTTTGAAATGTTCCGCGCCGGCAAAGTTTCTATAATTTTTTAACAACGTAGATATTCATAGCACTGACCCATGTGCAGAGTTTGGGAATGGCACACTACATGGTTTGGCTGCTTCAGCCGAAAGACGACAGAAAACTGGTTTTTTGTTCATGCCCAACTACACAGTATCCACGTTTTTGAAATGTTCCGCACCGGCAAGGTTTCTATAATTTTTATAAAACGTAGACATTCATAGCACTGACATATGTGCAACGTTTGGGATTGGCACACTACATGCTTTGGATGCTACAGCCAGAAGACGCCA
>JAQIWO010000906.1:0-11728 GCA_034695405.1 Entomobrya muscorum | reverse complement strand
GGTAGCTTCTTGTTTTCAGTGTTAAATTAATTAATTGTAATCGCTGGCGTGACCAGAGGGAACTGTTTCAGTTCAATGGTGCACTGTTTAAGGAGCTACTTCTCCTCGGAATATTTAGAGAGTTGATTGTGATATCAGCAGTTATGAATTTCTTGAGTTGGCGTCTTCTGACGATGTAAGCTTGCACACACATTTTCTCTGACTTATTGTTAAATACTTGTTATCTGTTTTTTAATGGCCGCAAAATTAATGGGTGTATTTTTCGTCGGTTTCCAAATATTCTAGGATAACAACTATTTTATGAAATGTTTGAAATATTCATAGTAAAATATAGGCGAATCATATTAGATTACTTCGCATAATGCTTGAAACTTGTAGGCTTGAGATATCCAATGTCCAAGGTTTCGTCTTAGTATCTTCATCGTGTGATAATAAATATGATTTACTAAATTTATCCAATCATCTAAATTATTGAAAAATTAAATTCCCGAAGACTACGAATGCAATTTTGAAAGGTTTTTGAGAGGTTTAAAAACATTCTTTGTAATAGCGGTCGTTCTTCTAGATGACCCCCTATCCATGCAATTGTAATATTATGGAAGCAACCACATAATACGATTTAAAATATTCCATAAGCTCTACAATTCTTGAAATTCCAAATACAGCTAGCTGCAAACCCCACCAATCATCTCATATGTATTAAGTTGATTTGATTGTGCCGATATTAAAATAGAGCGTGCAACCCACTCGTTTTTAAGTGCAGCTACTGTTAGAGTTTCTGTTTCTGTTGCGACCCTGAACTTGAAGATGAAGCATTTGCAAAGGTAATTCTCTACACCGCATGTGGAAGTGGTCAGACAGGATTATGGTCAACCAAATTTTTATAATATCGAGCGTTCCGCTTGATGTCATTTCTCTTTTTCGAAATTATTATTTAGGTTCCAGATAACTAATAGAATGAAAATGAATGAGCAAATAGGCAGGCGTTTTATTGAAACTAAAATAAGGGTAAGAAGTGAAAACGATAACTTCGTTCAATGAAAACAATGCACAATTGATTGATTTATTTTAAAGAAGTTCCACTTGGCAATTTCTTGAATATTTATGTATTTTGATGGTGTGATGTGTAATGATAAACAAATTATCATGAAGAAATATTTATTGATGAAGACAACGCCTTTTCCGCGTATATACGACTAACACATGATAAAGTTGCGAAGTGCAGGACATAATAGGCAACTAAGGTAACTATCCAGAGGTAAAATCCAAGGTCGCCTTTCATTATACATTTTTACTGCGTGGGCAGACACGTTGTGATGTAAAATTAATCTGTATTTGTAACTGTATCTAATTTGAATGGACCAAATTATGTTACGCGTTGGAACTACCCAATTACTTGATGCGTACTTACTGGTGAGTTGGGGAAAATAAATAAATGAGCAGGTAGTATTTTATGAAAAAGAAAAAGAAAAAAGACACAAATAGTTTTCCGACATAATTAATTTTAATTGATGCTTCTGATTTGCTCATGTTGTTGGTCTAGTCAAGACACTAGGGTAGGGTAGTTGTTTGAGGATTGTATGATGTGCATGTGTGGCATGGGAAAAGAATTCGACACACCTGTAATCGAACATTCCACAACAATTCCAAGTAAATTTACGTTTTTTAAATCAAAATGTGCACGATTAAAAATAGCATTTATTATAAAACCGTTGTTTGTCTGCAGCTAAATCAAACATGTTGCATTTGCTCTGCATTGTTAATGCAATGGTGCTTGTTTAGCTGATTCTAAAACAAAGAAATGCTCGTCATATCGTCTTAACATTGAATGAAAGGAGGATTTACTTGGAAGAGGACCGGTGGGCATTGAATCTGTCGAGATATTTTCACAAAAACATTTCGGTTTTATTTGGTTAGAAATTTAATACCGTAAGACTTAAAAGTTGACAGCAAATAATTAATGAGTGATTTTCATAGTGATTTTGTTCATTACCAGGAAATAGGTACTAATTCTTTATTGCTTGCATTTTTGAAACTAATAAGCCAGCGCGTAAGCAAATATTAAAAATATTAAATTGCGACCATCAAATAGAGATTGCGTTTTAAAATAAATCGTTCAGGTCAATGTATTACAGTGTTAAATTACATGAAAGCATGCTGTAGTAATTAATATATCAACATGTTAAGTTCCTTGCAGATAAATCACTTTGAGCATTGATTAGAGATATTAAATGTCATTTTTACAACTCGTATAAAATTTATCAAAGGAGACATTGCACTCCACCTCAATGCCGTTGTTTTTATTTGTCGTATATGTTTCAGGTTCAGTACCTGGGTCGCTCGTTTCCCGGTGCAGATGTAACTGATTATGCAAATTGTAATAATAGAGCAAGAATTTACCCTGGTAATGGTTTTTGGAGCAATGATACAAAAGCATTCTACTGTTAATTAAATTACCTTGATCGTTATCGAAAAATATTTGTAACTTCTTTGCATGAAATAGCTTTAGCTAGGTGGGAAGGAAGCAGATGAGGAGCATAAAATGACAAATTGGGACAGACGAGAGCATGCCTGACTTTCGGAAGTTTCTGACTTATTTCAAAATATTTACTGAAAAGCCTTTTAGCATGTCTAGATCCTTGTTGACCCCTCAAATATTTCTTCCTTTTCGAGTTTCCGTTGAATAGCAAAAATATAGAAAAGATCATTCGACCCCTTAAAACACTTTGACACACAAACGCGTATTTAGTGAATTGGTGGGGCAGACTAACTAATAAGGCCAAGGATATGAATAAAGAACATTTCATAAGATGAGTAGTTGACGACTTGTCTCAAGGATGTCGACTTTGTTTTTTTATTATTGTAATATTTCTAATATGCATATAAACTCATTCTCACAAACTTGTTATATTTTCTCTATTTTTTGATCGTATGGCTGCTCATCGTGCTGAATCTGGAACCAAGAAATCATTGTCATGAGATGGAGTGGAGGCAGGATTGGTTTGGAGGGGCCGCGGAAGGAATATTCTTTTTCAACCAGACAGTAGGCTAACGTATAAGAAATAGCATAAATATTAAACTGGTTATTAGAAACAGATGTTTGGTCCTGAGACAATCATTCAAGTCAACGTGTTCTAGCGTTAAATTACGTACACAGACATTTCGTAATAATTAAGAAATCAACATGGTAAGTTCTTCACGGCTGAATACGCTCTGAGTATTAATTACATATTATAGCTATCATTTTTAAGAATCGTATGAAACTTATTCGGAAATACATTCACACTCAACTCATTCCTACGTAAACAACGCCGTAATTAATATATCTTGTTCTTTTGTAATTTTAGTAAGTGCAGGTTGAGCAAATGCGGGCTTTGAGCTGATTGAACAGTTGAAAATCCAGATGGTCACTACTCACATTCGTTTAGGGATAGTTAACATGTTATTTGTTCACTTATACCTATATTCTATCAAAGGTCGAACGAACAAAGATAAAAAACCTTTTTAGTCCCGCTAATTATATTAGCCATCAAGAGGAATATATTTCAGCTGTAGCAAACTGATCCAACAAACGAGAATTAAAGAGAAAAGATTTGGAGAAGAATAGTTATCATCATAGATGAATACTCATAAGTAGCTTTTATTTAAGTTTGGCAATTTAAAAATAGTAACTTACTGTTCAAAATTAGAATAATAATCAGAAAGTTAGGATAATTTGTTGAGGAAATATGGTGCTTGACTAATCTATGATTAATTTGTGATTAAGTCCATTTCTACCATATTTAGTACTTAATATCACGTAATTTCTAACGATCGTATTAAATAAATTGCAATCGAAACTATTTGTAAATTATAAATTAGTATCAGCACTCTACTTGGATTTGTGAGTTTTAGTTGCACGCCATAAACATCAAACTTTGTAATATTGCAATTTGGGATGTCTGCTGATCAAAAATTACAATTTGTTGTAGTGTAAAAAGCTCAACAGTATAAGTTCAAAAATAAATTTAGCAGCTTGAGCAGTTCTTTAAGATGGAAATTATGCAGGATTCTCCTGAGGCTCACTATCCCTTATCTTTTTTCTGATGTGAAACGTATTCGCCCATTCTCTCCGGAAACGATTTATTTGAGAAAACGTGGCTTATCAAAAGGAACTTGCTATTGATTAAGTGTTTATATTTAACATCTAGAATGAATCCATACATGTTTTTCCAAACGCATGGTTAATGAATATGGTGAAATGATGCTATATTTTATGCAATTGATCTCTGTGAAAATATATGACCCACTATACAACAATCACACAGAATCCTGATTTCATGTGTTGTTAGAATTGTGTAAAATTTACATGCATGTTTTTAGCACGACGAGTGTCTGTTGTTTTTATTTGAAGTTCAACTTCCAACAGATTAACCAACTTACAGCCTTCGTGAATTGTGACCAAGCTAAAGGGTTCTGACTACTTGTCTTGTTACTAAAAAAAAAATTTTGGTTTCAGTCATCAACACTAAAAGCAATACAAATTTAATGTAATGTTCTATTGTGAGCATCGCATGACTTGTTTATGGGAATATTATGCAAGTGCGGAAATATTATATATTTTAAATTTGAGCTTAAATTCGATTATGAAAAATTGGGCTGTTTTCATGTCCATATATTGACTGTGAAAATGAAATATGAGCCGACTAGTAATTTTAGGACTAATAAGCATATATTGTATATTAAATTACATTACATTAAATTACAATTAGTTACATTTAACACTGTTCATTTTATGATAGCGACATTCAACAAAACCAGACAAAGAATCGTGACCATGATTAAATCAAGCAAGATTGCATATAAGAATCCCTGCAAACATTTTAGCTTTATGCCATCAACGTTATGCATCTCTTAATGCTAATAAAATATAATTACTTGGTTCGAATCATCAAGTCCTCTATTAAAAACCTAGGACGTAAACCATTTTACATAGCTTGTGCGTTTGTATCATGAAATAGAAAATAACGGCAGTGAAAAACTAAAAAGTGATCTGGAAACCTATCATTCTTGCACTTTGTGCAGACAAATTTTTAAAGCGTTGAAAGCATACACAGTTTTTTCCAAGTGAGCATGTTTTTTATTATCTTTTTGTCTCCAAATTTTTTAAACCAAAAGATCCTTGCTAAGGGATGGATTGTTCTGCTGTAGTTGGGCGATGGGGCCTCAGGTTCGGAAATAGATCAACTTGCTCATTTCGAGCTTCAGCTAGAGCTAGAGAGAATGCCGTTAAAATTCATGCTCGCTTCCTTGCCGTTCATAAGGAGGGATTGTGGTGGTGGCTACTCTGCCGCCTTCGCTATGGCTTCACACAATTCCCATTGCTGCATGCACCACATTGTTCCCCAGCATCCTCGTTCCTCATGACTTGTAAAAATGTTTCCGGGTTCCGTCGGTATTTATAATAATAATAATAATTTTGAGACAACTAGCACCCCGCCCTGGGTTGTTACGCTAATTGTAGTTTCGTGACAAAAACATTTGATTGAGTGCTATATAATAATATCGAAGAACTTAATCACTGCACTGTTGTCTGACTCTGTTTACCACATCATCAATGCATGATAAATCACATCCAGATTCCTTTTCAACACGCCATGAAATTATGGCCTCTTTCACAAGACTTTTAAATTTGTTTGTATTTTCACAGCTCCGTATTTTTTCAGGTATTTTACACCATAGCTGCGTGCATAGGAGCTGTAGGAACGAGACACATGCACTTTTTTCAACACTTTCAGATTTATTGTGGCGTGTATTTCTGGTTATGATGGCTTCTTTGTTGACTAGGTTGTTATTGAGGGGATGAGGATTTAGGCTTAGAGTACACTTGTGTGCTAAAATGAGGAGCTTTAATTGGCTCATCTCCTTGGCCGATAACCATGAAGTGATTGCGTTGTTGACGATGTCGTTTTGTTTGTCTGTCTGTCTGTTTGCTGTATGATTGGGTATTTCCACCAACTTTTTGGCGTCTTTTATTATTTTTTCCACGGGGTAAATTGATTTTTTGGTAGTGGAGCCCCATACTGCAGACATATAATATATTTGTGATAGTACCAGAGCTTCAGTCGCAAGTTTAAGTTGCTTTTGGGACAGCATTGGTTTGAGCATCCTTATTTTCCACAGGGATTGAGATGCTTTTTTTGCAGTGTATTGGATATGCTCATTCCACTTTAGCTGTTGGTCTTTTATTAGCCCAAGTGATTTTATTGTGGGACTGCATTTGACAGTATGTGTACCTATAACAACACTTTGCTCGTTCGCAATGTGTTTCATGCTTTTTTTGGAGTGCACAATAAGCTCAGTTTTCTTTACATTTATTTCTAAGTCATTTTGCATGAACCATTCGTTGATGTTATTGCAGTCTTGTTCAAGTGCTTTCATGTCTCTATTTATGCAGTCTTTGTTAATCTCTTTGCTTGTTTGTGAGTCATCCGCGAAGAGCACTATATCACTATTATTAATTACTTTGTAAACGTCATTTATAAAAAGGGCGAAGGCAATAGAACTTATACAGCCACCTTGTACTAACCCACGTAATGTTTTAGAGGTTTCAGATACTGCGTCGTGCATTTGTACGAATTGCAGTCTTTCATCTAGGTATTCACGAAACCAAGACGAGTCGATGTTGTACTGCTCTAGCTTGTTAAAAAATATATTTCTGTTTACCGTGTCAAATGCTTTTTTAACGTCCAAAGTAACTATAGCATACATGTTGTTTCTTCCTAGTGCGGACTTTGCTTTATTTAGTATTACGAGCTCTGCATGCTCTGTATTATGACCTGCACGAAATCCGAATTGATTTTCATATAGCAGTTTATTCATGTTCACAAAGGTCCGTAGTTGTAAGTATACGCATTTCTCCATTATTTTAGCTAGTACAGGCAGTATGCTGATTGGTCTCAGGTCATTTGTGCTGCTCAGTTTAGGAGTTTTTGGAATGGGCACTATTCTGGCTGTTTTCAATTCAGATGGAACTTCACAATGAACCAGAGAGAGATTTATTATATGTCGAACCATGTCCTGGAAAATGCTGCTTTTCATTAGTATGTTGAATAGTTTGTTGCACATTTGTAGGTTATCTATTCCTGTACTCTCTTTCTTTTTCATTTTTGTCCATGCATATCGTAGTTCACTTGGTGTAACCTCTCTTAGCTTGAACCGTTCTTTTGGTTTCGTAATTGTCATATTTGTTGGTGTATCTGAGGTAGGCTTGTTGCATATGCTTATAAAGTGCTGGTTTATTTCAGAGGCAGAAAAAGGTATATTCACTTGTGTTTTGGTTTTTGTGAGCTTCTTTAGTATTGGCCATATTCCCTCTTTCTCTACTCCTTCTTGTACTATTTCTTTGGTATCCTGTATAATATGACGATCTACTTCATTTTTCTTTATTTTATATATGTTGCGGTTTACGATTGATCTGTTGCTTCTGTATATAAGGTATAGCCTATCCCGTTGTTTCCTTGCTGCTTTTGTTGCTTTGCTTAATTTTACAATCCTATCCTTCACTGTTATTGTTTTATTCCTAGTGGGTGCATGTTCTTCTTTTATATTTGATACCATGCTTATAAACTTAGGTAGCATTGTGTATATGTCACTGGAGAATATGTCTTTGCATTCTATGAGCTCGTTGTGTATTTTTTCAATTCTCATACTGCTGTAGTCAGTGTACGAGAAGGATATTTTTTGCTTTGGTGGTTTTTTAATATTGAGGCGCGTGCTGATGGCTAGGTGATCTGATATGTGCGGTTCAAAGACTTGTGTGTTTGTGCAGGCTGTATTTTTGTTGGTAATGATGAGGTCTAGTAATGCATTTAGTCTGGTTGGCTGTGATATAAGTTGGTGCAGTTTATGAGTTCTCATCATATTCTCAAGCATACTATATGACCATGCATGATTTAGATTGAAATCGCCCATAATGATTATTGTTTTGTTTGTAGATATTATTTCATTCCATACCATTTCAATTGCATTCAAATCCGATTTTAGTGTAGTCATGTCATAAATGGGCGGTCTATATATACATGCGATGAATACACTTTTTTCATTTCCACTTTTTACTCGTACGACTACTATTTCTATTTGTGAGGAACTTTGTACACTGCTACTACACTGTAAATCATACTTTTCTGCTTTTAGGTTAGCATGTGTAAGTATTGCAACTCCACCACCTTTCTTCTTGTTCGTTTGAATGTAGCTTCTATTTTGCTTGAATACATGGTAGTTGTCTATTTTTGTCAGTTGCTTGTCAGCATTTAAGAATGTTTCACTTATACAGAGCACATCACATTTTTTTTCTGATAGTAGGTTTTTGATTAGGTATATTTTTTTTGGAGTTAAGCATTGAGCATTTATATGTATAAGTTGCATGTGCTTTTCAGCTTTATACGTAGTGCTGTTGCATAGTCATTGCTTTGTTCCTTGGTTGGTTGTGTTCTTGTTTATTGTTGTGGTTATTTCTGGGCTTCCATAGATGTTTGTTGCAATGCCTAGGTTGAATCGTTTGTTATTTGGTGGTTTTCCATCATCTGTTGCTTCTTCATCACCAGATACTGCAGGGCTGATTTCAGAGGCGTTTCTCTTTGGTGTCTCCGTGATACGCGTGTTTTTTCCCCTAATGCTTGTTGAGCTACTACTTGCTGTTGCTTGTGCGTTTGGGTATTCTACAACCATTTCTTCATTCTGTTGTGAGTTGGGCTCTCCCTGTGGTTCTGTGTTGCGAAGTGATAGTAGGTATGCTTCTCTACGCTTTTTCCTTTCCTCTCTCTGCAGTTTAGTGAGATCTCTGTTCACAGATATATTTTTAAATTGTGGGCGGTCTTTCAGCCTTCGGCAGTTCCCTAATACGTCACTCACTTCTGCTTCGCTCTCTAGCTTAACACGCATCATACCAGGTTTGCCGTCATTGGTTGCTCTCCTTCTCCCTCTCCTTCCATGTATTTCTTTTTTGTTGTGTGGATGTATTATGCTGAACAAGTCCTTTACGACTTGTTGCTCTTCTCCGTTCTCTTCTATGCCAAAAATAATAATATGGTTGCTTCTCCATTCTCTCTCACGTTTTTCTATATTTTCATTGTACAGCTTGTCATATTTTTCTTCTAGGTAGCTCACTCTGTTTTTCAGCTGTCCTATTTCGTTGCTGTGCTCATCTTGTTGTGTTTTTACTTCCACATATCCCTGCTCCACACTGTCCATTCTCTCACTTATCACTTTGACATTATCGAGTATGTCCACATTCACTGCACGCATAGATGTGAAGTTTTCTAGCATCTCTCTATTCATTCTTTCGATGCTCTGCTTGAGAGATTCCATTGTGCACTTTTTTTTATGTTTTTGTGGTAGCTTTTCTTTGTAATGTGTTATCTTGTTTGGTTTGTTAATATTATTAGTTTAGGGACTGATGGTGAGACTGGATAGTTTTTAGAATAGATTTATAAATTTATGTAATGAGGTCACTGCATTTTTTTTGTTATTTGTTCTTTTTCTTCTTCTTTTTATAAGTTGTCAACTAGCCACTTTAAAAACTTTAAAAACACTTCCGTTTCCTTTAATTAAGCTTGTACACTACACTTATAAAATTCATTCAACTCCCCACTTTTTATGCTTTAGATCACTGTAATTAAAATTCTTATACGACTTATACTTTATTTTTTATGATAGATCTTTTATGGAGCACTTTTTCACGACTTTTTCACTTCTCAACTGCGATATACATAACGAAATACAGAATTCTTGTTTGAATATTAGTGACCATAACATTTTTATTGCATGTTTAAGATAAGAATTTAACTAGTAAATCCATTTGCGTTTAAACATTTTTGTCCCCTTATGCAATATGTTGTAATACCAATACACCATTAGGATTGCAATAAAACTGCAAAACTGCACTATTCGGGCTACCAGTTTTTTAAATAATATTTTCACATTCATTTCGCATAACCAAATCCCTGTAGACAAGCACAGTCCATGTCCCCCTATTTGAATCATTGCCAAAAATCTTGCATCATCAGCTCTAAGACTGGCATGGTCTTTTTGTTTTTCAATTACCCTCTCAGCCCCTCGACGATTTCTTGATGATAGTATTACAGTCCAAAAGTTTCGAAGTCCACTATCAAATGAAATCCTTGACCACTTCATGGTTACCAAAGCTCGTACTTTGGAATATACAGAAACTACCCAAACTCTTAATCCGTATCGTTTTTTCAAATCATGACACAAATACTTTTTATAGCCCACGTACTGATTATAATGTCTCACAGAAGGTTCTAACTTCATTGAATATTCGTCAACCGTTTCAATCATTTTCCAGTTTTCTGACATGTATTCTGAATCCTGTTGATACCTGGTAAAATTATAATAATCAATTTGAGGAGGCCACCAATACTTGTCAAACTGGTGCTCGGCTGCCACTACTAAACTCTCATTAAAGCCTTCACTTTGAAGATCCATTTCAAATAACTTGGCTAAAACATGTCGCCTCGACGAAATCACCGTATCCTCAGTTGAAGGAAAAACTATATGTGACATGAATTTGTAGCCTGAATTAATCAATTCACTGACCGTCTCTCTTACATATGGAGCCGGAGGTAAAATAATTTGTTCTGTGGTTGACGTCAAGAAGAAGAATTCTGTAAAGAAAAATCCTACGAGACATATGAATCTTCCCATTTCTACCTTTCGTATATTCTTCTGAAATATCATGGTGACTACCTCAAAAGCTGAGCTAATCCGAGTTCTTACTTCTTTGGGTTTGTATTTAGTCTCATACCTTATGTATAAATATATTGAAGCTAACGCTGCGGCAATACAAACCCATGTGGGGTGGTCGAATGGCTGTCCAAGAATTTCCAGCATTCCTGCCACTGCATCATATTCGCTAGATTTTTCACAATATTTTATCTTAAATCGACTGTAGTCCCACAGCAGGAAATTGTCCGTTTCTGGAAAAACCAAATAGTTGACTGCGTAACTCGATACTGGTCGAGCTTCTAGAAGTGCTTGAACATACCGAGTTTTCCAACCGTCTGTAATAATATCCCCATAAGTCGCGGACAAATTTAGACTACTTGCTAACAAACCCATTGACACCTGAAATGGCTCCAAACAGGTATGTCTGGCAACATCTCTCATCATAAAGTCGATTGGCAATGAGCACGCAGTTCTAGTTGTATACCCAAAGTGATCGGATCCATAATTCACTGCATTCATAAATGGCTTAAATATTTTTTTCAACAAAGGATCTGTTGGGCCCATATCTCGTACAGCCAATTCAACAATTATTTGATTTAATTCTCCTATAAATGGGGACATCTGTTGGTATACAGAAAACTCAATCCCACATGGCTCGCAAGCCCACCAGAACTTTCCAAGAGTCTTCTCATTTATTTGATTTTCATGTAGAACCTCGGCAATCAAGGTGACAAATGGCGCCATCAACATTCCTTCGTGATGTTGAAGATAGGAAAAATCTTCAGGGTCCTGAGGAGCCATTGCAAAAATTAAAGCATTTTTCTGAAGAAAAGCTACTTTACGGAATCCAGTGATGTAAGAAAGCCAGCGACCCCATTGCCTGATGTATTCCCGCTCAAACTGGTAGTTGTCTCGTTGGTCTAAAAACAGCTGGTAGGCTTCGCACAAAATCATTGTCATGGACTCCTTATTTTTATTATTGAGTCGCCAAACGAACTTTTCG
>JAQIWO010000905.1:0-11734 GCA_034695405.1 Entomobrya muscorum | reverse complement strand
CGATGGGTGATTCATTCTATTATTAATCTTCCAGCTTTGAGGTTGAAACCATCTCTTCTCAATCTATTAGGTTGGTAATCTATAAGATAAAGTAACATTGAAAGCATGCTGCATTTAAAAAAAAATTAGGTAGGACCTTACATAGACCTTACATATTTATGAAACTAACGATGGGTGATTCATTCTATTATTAATCTTCCAGCTTTGAGGTTGAAACCATCTCTTCTCAATCTATTAGGTTGGTAGGGATACTCAAAACTGAATGAAAGGGGAACGTCTCACTTTGTATACATTTTTAGTAGGAAAACTCATACTATAACCCTTATAACAAGAAGAAAGCACGTGCGTATAGATATACGCCGTCTACCACCGTATAATAGACGTATCATCACCATGTCATCATGTTACTTCCTTGGCCGTTTCACAATTCACGACCACCTCTGGTATAGTATAGCCTTCTCTCAAAAGCTCTTCTCTCACGACCCCCTTTAATGAGACTCATGTTACCGCAATCGCAACAAAAACATAAACAGACTCGAGTACATTATTATTTATGAAAGAGATCTCCCAAGAAAGCCTATTCCATCACCAGCAGCAGATCGTTGTATATAGGCGTAATAGAGTTGTGGTGAAAGTACTCCCATGTCGGTAATCATTATACTCGTCTGCTCTCCTCAAACATCCACTGGCAACCATGTCCTTGAGAACATAATAATCACATGATGTATTCAGATAAAATGAGGATCCTCACTGGCATCCAACATTACAATAACGAGAAATTTTTGACACATTCTAATCAGAACAAGATGTGAGGAGGATAACGAGGTGAAAACTGACATGAAACACTGATGATAATAAATATCATATAACATGATGAAAGTTGCACGAGGGTAAACATATAATGTATCTCACGGAAAATATTGTAAAGTCAAGTGAAAGTCAAAACGATCACATGACTTGACTTATACATTGAAAAAACTAGGCCAGGCTGCGTTTGTTTCTTTTTTTTCTTTGGCTTTTCGATTATGCCCTTCAGGCTTTTCCACATGATCTCTCATGTAAAATAACACTAATATTCCTTGATTGTAATTATGTTACTCAATGCAAGTACAAAAATATCATATTATTTTTATATTCTTGATACCATACGGATCTTAAAAATGATAATCAGAATTAGTTCTCCAAAAGTGGATTAATGACATCATATATTTAATAAGCATTTTGAAATGTTTACGATTATCTGAAATTTTTTACTTGTGAAAAAGTGACAATATGACATTTTGTGAATTGAAATGTCCTGTCGCGTATCATATTTATTATAACTTTTTATAAATATTCTCATAAAGTAGCAGATGTGTTATTGAAGATGGAAAAGTTTTTATTCTATTTTCTTTTCAAAAGTTTCGACCTACAAACCCTATAACTATATAGACTCACTGTACGTTATGGCGTGCAAAAGGCGAGAGGAGTTAAGTTATTTCGTGTAGACGGAGTACGCAGTAAGTTGTCAGCGCGTCTCTGCTTCGCTGAACGGGTGAATGTTAGTGTCAGTCAGTTAGTCACTAGTTCCAATTTCTGTTTGCCCTCATCAGCAAAAAGGAAGAGAGAAAGTTTATTAGTTGAAGTATATAAGCTAGCGGGTGACTCTCATGAAGTACTTCAAATTCTATTACTTAAATATATCAAATCTTACTTAACCTGGTTAACTTGGTATTTACGCTGCAGGGCTTGATTGAGATTTTCATAGTATATGCGAGGCTATTATATTGGCACTAACAGGAATGTTCGCATTTCTAAAGTCAGTTTAACAGTACACTAATTGTAACACTGCAGACTCAACAGAAAGCAATGCGAATGTGTGTGATTTAAAAAAGTAAACGTTTTATTACCCAACATTCTGGATAAATTTGATTTAAATGATTTACTGACACGAAATGAGATGCAAGATAGGTGATAGGTAGTACTGATGGATGATTCCTTAGGGCAGTATGTTAAACTAATATGTTGGCGTCACCTGCGCGATTACTCAGCCAGCTGATTCCATGCTGATTCATACTTAAATATGATTTTTTCATTATCTCCGCAACCAACAACTTTTCCCGGATACATTAAAAAAATATTCCCATTTCTCATCATATTTTGCATTGCCTATATGAACTTGCCTTTTTCTTTCTACGCCGGAGAAAGCAATCGTATATAATTAAACTGGTTATATGATCTGGTTCCATCCGAGCATTCTCATCTTTCTTAAACGTTGTCTGGACGTTCCATAAAAAGCAACCCTGTGGAGTGGCAATACCTTGTGTTATATTAAAATAATATGTAATATAAAACGCTGCTTGTACTTTTTCGCATAGGATGGTAAACTAGCTTTGTGAGGGTTTTATACAGTCACTAGTCACTACACACTGCTTTACGTTGCACAGTGAGGGCTAAGGACTTCCAGTCTTGAATGAACTAGCATTGAATGTATGTTATCTCTCAGAGAAATAAAAGTGGTTGCTGGCTCTGGCTCCTAGACTGTGAAAGAACGATTGCACACGTGATTTTTCATAGTTCAATAAAAAAAGTTGCCAGAAGGAGAGTATTAGGTGCAGCGGTGACATACACGAGGAAATGATATATGAGGGAGAATTACAGTAGTGACATAGCAACTACCAGGGAGACTGAATTGGATGAGAGAAGAGTTTTATGAGTTACACAATGGTACTTTTTATATTAAGTAAGTATCACATGCTCAGAAGTTCATTCAGTCATTCAATCAGTTCATTGAATTACTCTGGAGAATATATAGAAATTTTGGGATTTCTGGATGATGAATTCTAATGAAAACGGGGAAAAAAGGATATTCAATACGTGACAGATAACTACAATCCTGAAAAAATAGATTCCTGGCATATACGGAGGTTTTACCTATTACCGTCAAATTTTTTGGTATTTCTGATGAATAACATTTATTAATTTGATCTATGTTGTCATATTATATTACAAATCTTTGAATTCGATATAAAACTTTTAAAAAATAACATAAAACTTCTTTCCTACGTTATTTATAGTTTAAACTTTGATAACCCACCATTTCCAGATGCGGATTTTTTTGATTACCCACCATGGGGAATCATTGAAAGTGAAATATTTTATTTGAAGGAGAGGTGCCAAAACAGCATAATAAGTATGCATAGCTTTACCTACTTACTGAAAATCTTTAAAATTTAAGATATTTATATGCATAGCACAGTATAGTATTCACTTATCACATGAAAAGTTCATTATCTTATGCACCAAGAAAGAGTGAGTGTGGTGAACTATGATTGCTGGTTCGTTTGGTAAAGCAGTATAAGGTTTTTAGAATTATGTACTTTTGGTTTAATTGGGCCAAAATTAAACAACGAGGAAAAATAAAATATCTTATGGATGCTATGTAAATATTTCATCATCATTTCCGTTGAACTTTAGCTGTTAGAAAGGCTTTGGGGAATAGCAACAACACCTTTCTGCTTCATCCAAATAATGTACGTACACATTCAGCATTCAATATGTTTAAAAAATAACGAAAACTTGACTGATAATGTTTATTAGTAACACGTTGAGCAGGAATGACGGTGGATGCTCAACCAAAATTTCACACTTTCTGATGCCATCAATCCTCCCACACATTCTCACAACTCTTGCCATGGCTCATATTGTATTGATGCAGGATGTTGATAAACTTCTCATGTTCTTTTGTAGCTAACAATGAAAACGGAAACCCCGGGAAAGTTGGTGGATCGAGTGTTTCCTATTGCTCATTCCCTTTCACTGACCACTTCAAGAACTCAAACACAATACGAGGGTTCTTTCCCTTTGGAAGAGCATCAACAGAGTGAGATAATATTTTCTTTGAAGCCTCATCCACTTAAATTCATCACTCACTTACAACCATTCCTCCTTTTTTGATCTTAGTGACCTTCCTTTTTATCCATAAAGAGAAAAGCTCTTATACAATAAATATGATCAAACGGCAAAGAGTGAGATGTTTGGAGAAATTATTGAGTTGTGGTTTATTGAAAGAAGTTGTAACAATGATAAAAAACCAACAAAACAAGAACATATAGATTCTACATGGCGTTCTTTAGAAAAATGTGCAGACTACTGTTGTCTAGTATATATATTCATATTATTTTCTGTTGTAATTTTTTTTCGCAAACAGTTTCGCCGATTTTCCTCAGATCCTGGAAAAGAAATCTATTTTTGTTGTTGGATTTAATGGATTATTAGAAAAAAATAAAGCGGCATTTCTACTGAGATACAGAAAACATAAAAGATAATTCTAGAAAACTAGCCAAATTTAGACCACTGTTTTGATAAAAATGAAATAGTTGAACTTGAGCAAGGGGTTGTGGTTCGTAATTATAATTGAGCTTTTATGAGTGCGATATTTTCATAGGTTTATTAAAGTATTGGTTCAACCATCTATATAATGTATACTCTTATTGGTCCTGCCACAACGTTTACCGTAGACAAATAAGGCCAAGTCGTTTGGCCTTCATTTGCGTTATTTTAATAAAAAACGAAAGTTAGTAAGTACTAACAAGAACAAAGTACACACAGTTCAGCAAACAACCTTTTAGTTTCTGTATCGAACATAAATATCGTAATTCATAACTTCAAGAAGTAAACAAATTTTTTATGGGATTGTGGTTGACGGTGGTCTCATTTCCATAATGCGCTCTCCGATTGTACTATATAGTAGAGTACCACGATATTATGGTATGTTTTGTCGTGTTGTATGCATGTAAATTACATTATTATTAGAAACTAGACTAGATTTTCAATAGATATTGCTCTATAACAGCGATAATCTTCATTTTTAAAGATAGATGTGCTCGTCGTCTGCCTATCCAGCCGTTTGTTTGACTAATTTTTTCAGTTAGTTTACATCCTGCTTATTCTTGTTTGAGGAATTTTACATACGTAATTGCTATATCCGACAGAGTAACTTTAACAACATGGTTGATGTATTTAAGGGTGCTCCAATCACAGTAGCCGTTAGAAAATCAAAACTTCGAATTAAAGATATTTCCAAATTCCAACCCATAAATATTCTCATAGGTAAAACAAAGCAGATACAAGGAATAGCCGGAGTCTAATTCTAAAAGCTATATACAAGGTTCTACTCGAGAATGAAGAAGAATGATGTGCTAAAAATATGAAAATAGTCATAAAAATAAACGAAGCTTAACATATATCAATATTCATGAAGTAAGTAAAACTTCGATGTAGGGATAAAAAATACATTTTGATTCTATTTTTATGATGAACAAGAATTTTAGTTTAGTTTAGTTTAGTTTAGTTTTATTAACGTGTTTAATTGGTTCAGTACAATACATTAACTGCTTTTCAACCTTAAACACGGTAAAGTACAGAAGGTACTCCCGAGGTAAATCCAAGAAACATTATTCATCCTTAAATAGAGCCGAGTCATATCCAGAAAATACATAATACATTGTTCATTCTCAATTTAACAGACCAAGTTGTAGCCGGAGAATCATACTAGAAAACATATACAAATTTAAGTGAAGTCAAACAAAAAAGACACGCCGAATAAGAGATTGTACAGAAAAAGAAATATTTCTACGGAGCCATACAACGGGGATCGCCCAATAAAAAAACTGTACAAATGGTATAATGACTTCATAAACAGCAATGTCAGTCTAACCGGAGAGATAATTTCCTCATTTACATGATGTAGAGAACTTGTAAAAATAGGAACACAAATAGGACATGACCAAGTCTTTCTCTCTTTTAAATAATAATATGACCTATCACTCATCGTCATATTACAATTATGACGATGAAAATAATTAAAACAGAATGAACATTGTAGAAATCCACGATTGCAGTCTTCCTTTGTTTGAGAGTGGTTGAGCTTGAAAACTACGGTATAGATGATTCCTTCGTGGTCCAGCAGCATCTCGTCGCTTTCAGCCTTATCTCCACAAAGTTCGCATGTAGGCCCATAGTAGCTGCGCTCGTCTTCCTCATCCTCATCTGCATCCCACTCCATTTCCATTAGCACGTTGTCCTCGAAAACTTCATGGTACGGTGGCAGCTCTGTTACGAGTACGTTGTTATGGTTGGCCATCATGATAAGGTCATCCATCTCCAGGTTGTCCATGTCATGCAAATGAGCTGAGCTGCTGCACTGGAATTGACAACAGAGATGTGTGCCAGTATCTTGGGTACCACGACGAATTGACTGACTGTGTATGCTTCGGAATACATATACTTGTTAAAAATTAACTTATCTGCATATTAGGAAAATCCGATGTCAGGTCTCCCCACAACAGCAGAAAATATTATAGGTACAGAGAGGATAACTTGATCACAAAACTTTCGGAAATCAATGATTTCTCAGAAACTATTTTTTCGATCACGACAAAACTATCACACAGACGTAGGATATTTTATACTGATTTCAGTGATACTATTTATATTATGATCACTTTAATGTCACGGCCTATAAACAAATAATTGCCGGAGCTATGTAAAAATACGTCCTTCTCTGTCAACGTCTGAGGTCTGTCTATTATATTGGAGTTGATCTATTAAACTGTATCCCGAGAATCTTTACGCTTTTTATCCATCAATTAAGCAAGTGTTGACACTTGAAGGATTAAAAAGTCTGATTAGCATGCCAGCAGATGCGTTTCTTTTTTTTTATAATGGGGCTTTGTTTCTTATCGTTTTAGAGCGAAATTGACAATTGACATGCAGCATAACCCATGTTTCGTGTTTTATTTCCGTTTTTTGAGGTTTTCTAAAAATTCCAAAGTACAAATCCCTATCTTGGCATTTGTTACCGTTGAGGTCATTTGGTCAGATTTTACTGACATCTGACACCATACCACAAGCAGGCAGGCAGGTAATAATCATCTAAAGTTATTACACCACCAGCCTTTCTTTCGTGGGATAATATTCAAATGAATTGATTGGGTTACACCATCTCTCCTATCTTAAAATACTCAAACAAAAACAATGACTATATAATAACTATACAGAACCAAATGATAAATAAATTGTCAAAATAATTATTACCAGTGTAATTTTTCATAACCTGTGTGTAACCTTATAACAATGTCGTACTTCCTTTATCCGCCCAGAGATCACTATAAAGATGATATGCATTTGATAGGTAGGTATATCATCATTGTCATCATGAGATAAATATTATAAAGGGAAATTTGCAGAGCATTTAAATTCCTCCCCTGTCAATATATTTACTCCGCCAGAGCCGCCTGGTATATTTATCGCTTTTTTTTGCATAATGGAGATTTACGAAGGTGATTTGGTTTTCACGTCATATTTTAATAAATATATATTGTTTCCTTCTTTGGAAATTTTCAATAAATTACTTCAACTTCAAGTTTAATTCGTACTTTATGAATATATTGTTATTACTACAAGTTCCGCAAAAATATGCCTAGATGCAAATACCACAACAGTCATCAAGTGAAGTTATTTATACGTAGATAAACTTTTACTGCTCCCTTTTTACTATCAGCTTTTATTTTTACCCATGTGCCTCATTACTGCGCATTTATGAATATTACATAAACCCATGAAAAAACTGTCTTTTTTTATCGCGATTTATATAAGAAATTAAGTCATTCTCTAAAAAACAGCACCTTTCACAAATCAGAAAATTACTACTTGGTACTATACTTCTCATTAAAGCACATTAGTGCGCACTATCGGCACTATATAGAGAGCTAACCTACACGTCTGTGTGTCAATTATGATGACAGGGTGGGAAGAATTTTTTTTAAAAAAGCTGTTCGCGTTTTTCAAAATAGTTAAAAATAACTAGCATCGTTACTTTAAAGTTAATTTACTAGAAACCTAGTTCCTGTATGACATGCAGTTTTGATGAGAACTGCATAAAACATGAGTAAAGTTACCACCGGAAATGCTCACCAACAACATAAAAGGTTCTACTGGGTTTACCATGAACTACTATTATTTCTAAACATTGTTTACATTGCTACCTAAATAGCCATACAATTAAGATAGTTGACAGCAATAATAATGAATTAAAATCCCTTCGAACTCTATGACTTTTAATTATAAAGTATTGTACATTGGTACGCTGATGATTATCATTATGACTCATCATCTTTTAAAATGATGCTTCAATTTTTGTCAAACAAGGTGCACATTAAAACGCAATTTTCTACTTCTCTAAGTTTCTCTCTCGCTCTTATTTACACAACTCTTAGTCTCTAATTTACTTTATAGCGCGTACCTATATTATATAAATAGGTAGTCATCAAGGTTGAGTGTGGTGTGAGTGTATGCATGAAAATATACACCCATATTTGAAATTGAAATTACAGAGGATCGTTTATAAAGTTTATTATATAAACTTTTTATTTTATTCCATCTGAACTAATTAGAAGGATGTATAGAGACATGCATAGACACGCATATGTCTAAAATGTAGCAATAAAAAAAATAAAAAGTCTTATATAAATTAAGTCATTTTTTTCTCTCTTGAAAAAAAACTACAATCCATTTAGGTTTTTAAAAGAAAGATTTTTATTTTATTACTTAATGTACACGGTAATTTCTCTTATCCGCCTTGTTCTCTTGGTTGTTCACGGACGGTTTTTATATAAATCTGGCACACACGCAAGAAAAATTATTTTTTTCTTCAAAGCTGCACTTTTAAATTGGTTTTTTGCTACTGAGGCTGATGATGCACTCTATATTCTGTTGTATGCACAGGCCAGGCCAGGCATGCACTATGCACCGCTAAGAACACGCCACGCCAACGCCAACAAATTACTTCACTGCATTGTTGCCGTTATGCCATGATCACAAATCACACAATTTAATTGAAGCAGCATTGTAATTTTCTTGAATAATAATAATTTGCTAATTGCTGTTATTAAAATTATATTATTCTCTTGTTGTTATTAATCTGCGTGTACACACAAAATACAGAAAGTGATGAGCATAAAACAACGTCAAACAATGATGGTATTACTGTTGCCAAAGATGAGTATGAAGATGAAGCGAAATATATCAGACCACCGCCACTCCCAACAACACTAGCAAAACCACCATCATCTCTGCCACCCCATTTGCTTCACCACGAACATCAAGGGCCAGTGACACCTCCATCAACAAGTGCATCCCTTGAAGTGTTTCCTCCTCCTCCACCTGGTTTCCTTCCAGGTGGTGCATACCTCCAACATTATCCTCGTAAACCCAATAACCACGATAAGCCAGCACCAGATCAATATCCTCCTCCTCCTTCAAGGCCTTATCGACCACCTCATCATCCCTTCCACATATCCCAAGAAGATAACACTAATGAAATATCTCATAGTCCCCCAAGTCATCATCATCGTCATCCCCATCCTGACCGTCCCATTAATAATCAGCAGGGCGACAGCAGTGACGAGGTTCACCACGTTCATGTTTTCGAAGAGGGATTTTTCGGGAAAGAGAAGAGGCTGAGGAGTAAGGAAAAACATGGTAGTAAATGGACCCCAGTTGTGAGAAATTACAGATATGGAAGTGGAAGTAGTGAGGGAGGTCATGGAAGTGCAAGTATGGAAAGAGATGCACGAATGCATCATCATACAGCCGAGGAGGAAGATGCCCACCGAGGCAGGAGACAAAATAGACCACTACCTCCATCCAGGAGGAAACCAATGACAAAGTCGAACCAGAGGCCGTATCATAATAAAGAGGATGAGGACGAGGAAAAGAGTGAAGGTCCGAGAAATACTAGACCTCCTCATTCTAGGAACAGTCAGCGTGGAAGACCCATTTAAATAGTTTACATAAATGACAAAGGTAATAACCCATTAACTAAAAACAAAGTACGCTGAAAAATGTCTACATGCCACGTGTGGTTCATGATGATTGCTTTTCACCTGGGATTCACATGTCATCTCGCTTATCAATTTGAGCACGCGATTCCTCTTTAATTTAATCCTGACCTGATATTATTTATCTTGCACATATATTTTTACATGCAATATATATATTGCATAATTTAATATCTTGTAATGCAGAATGGCTTCACAGGGGATCAAATTTACTTCTTGCATTCCAAAACTTCCAATTATTTTTCATAAAGTACTCATTGGTCAATCGTCACATTTGCACCTTCGTGGATTCATGCCATTTCAATGTTTTGGAAATTTTGTTTTCTTAGTTGAACTAATAAACTGACGTCATACATGCAGCAATAAAAATAAACTGTTATTGGAAACACGTAACTTGATGACTTGCTGCTTGCAATTCTTTGAAAATCTTGCAATTTAGGTAACCATTTTCCGAATCGTGTACGTTAGCAGTTAGCGTGCACGCACCTTAATTATTTTCTTCCATTTACAGTTAGCACATACGATTTATGTATATTATGTACTTGTTACTTTAATTATGAGACGACAACTGCAATTTTTTTTCTCCTAATTATAAATTCTTCACCCGTTTGCAACTGATTGGATATCCAATTCTCTAAAAAAAACAATTTTATATTATTGCTGTGTTGTGCGTGCGCCCATCTACTAATAACGTCATCATCATCATCATCATAATCTCCCAACCTATATGCATGCATTCATCTAAAATGTGGGGGACACGCTACTGCAATTTGGCGATAATGAAGATGATCTTAGGTATATGAGCTTCTTTGTTCTTTTCTGTGAAAACTAACAAGTTCCCCCACCCTTGCAACATTATTATTAATATTATTTGCACTGCACTTTTACAACAAGTAACATTTTTTTCTTCTACTTTCTTCATTCCTCATTGTTCGTCTTTAAGAAGCTCAAAAAACTTTATACAAAGTTGTTTGATTACACGGTTTGAATATTTTTATGGAGGATTCCCTCTAGGTACCTAAATTAACGATAAGTGTCAGAGTTGTCTTATGCGCTTGGGCTCTTGTTGGGTCAAACCCAAGCCTCCTTCGCCAAAAGAAAATGCAACTATGCAAAAGTTTCACTTGTTTGAGTTCAAACTTTGTTGACTATATACCGATAGATGATGAATAATGATTGTTATTACTATTACCTATGTATATATAATATATACGCATAAAGAAATTGAAAATAATTTCCTTAATGATTGACTTCTTAATTCCCTCTGGCACAGTATTTTCATGATCAAGTGATCTGCTGATCACCTTTAAAACAAGAAGTAAGAATGACGCTTTATTATTTGCCACACACACACGCAAGTATATAGGTAGTCTTTATGTAAAATAATATTTTTTGCTTGTTGTGGTGCTTGCATTGTTGATTGGATGTGTGTGCGCATGTATTTTTGTCTTAATCAGTTTCTAATGTTAGGATGTAAAGAATCTGTGAAAAAAGTATGCTTGTTACGACAATGTATTTGTGTAAAAGGAAGTGATGATGTAAGAATGGGAATATTTTAAGTGAAAAATAAATAGGTCTACAAAAAAATTGGTTGAATTAATTCACACGAATGAACTATTTAGTTATATGTATACATATATATTAGATATATTTTTGTTTTCTTTTATGAATAAGTAGTTGTATCTTAAGTTGAATATTGATTATAATGACATAATAGTTCATTCTAAAGGATTTGTCCAAATGTATAAAGTATTGTAAAAAAAGAAGAAGTTAAATTTGAGCTTATTTCATTGTTGTAAATTGTTTACTCTGTTATTTTTTATGTAGTTAATTCAAAAACTCACAGCCACTGT
>JAQIWO010000904.1:0-11735 GCA_034695405.1 Entomobrya muscorum | reverse complement strand
AAAGTATGCGAAGTGGTACCGCTATAAATTTAGCAAATTTCTTAAATATAACTTTTGGTATACTTGTATTAGTATTCTTGCATTTTTTTACATAGTGAATTGCACCAAATACTTCTGCTTCTGTTATTTCAATCTGTTCTGGCTCTGCATTCATACTATCATACATTTTTGTGTATTCTTCAAGCTCACTTGTACAAGTCGTTACATCACTTTCTGCTGATTGCAAGGTGAACTCTTTAGCAAATTGCATGCAAATATCTTCATCCTTATCTACCACAGCACCATCATCTAACACTAATTTCATTACCTTTGATTGTGATTTATTTCTAAATTTAATCATGCTGTCAATCGCATTCCAAACATCTTCTGAGCTTTTAACTTCATTGTATTTATTTTGGAAATAAGAGCGCTTGGAATGTAAAATTTTATTATATACAGCAGTCTTCTGCGTCCTATATAGCACCAAGTACTTTGCATCTGTTAAAGATCTTTTCCTGTATTCATTCCGCGTTTTGATCATGAGCATAATTTCTGCTGTAAACCAGGGAGCATTTCTGCCCTTTACTAATTTTCTTTTGATAGGCGCATGCTTCTCTACAATTGCCATTACAACTTTCTCGAAAACAATAGGTGCATAATTTTGCGTCACTAAATTGTTAAGAAATGACCAATCTGTATTTTCAAAATCTGATTGAAATTCATCTAAATTAATGTTTTTGTAACATCGAGTGTTTATAACTTTAGGTGCTATTTTTAACTTTACATTTTTCAATACAGTGTATACAAGATGATGATCAGAGCTTGTACAGTGTACAGCATTCGATTGCTGAAATTTACGCCAATCTGAAACGTAAATATGATCTATCAGAGACTCTGTCCGTTCAATTTCATCATTAACTCGTCTACTAGCAATTCTTGTAGGCACCTTTATTATCTGCGAAACATTAAACTCCCTACATGCGCTGAGAATGCTTTTAGTTTCAGTGGAGTCGTCACGCAAATTTACATTTAAATCACCCATTACCACGAAATCTAATTCTTCGGATCGTAAGTAGCAAAATAATCGTTTTACAAATTCACTTACATTGCTATTCACTTTGTCTGGTGGTATGTATATTACACCTACGTACATAGTTTTTAAAAAACTACCAGACAATTTAAAAAATACACATTCAATACCCTGGGGTATTGCTATCGGAACTTCATATAACTGGTAATTGAAATTACTATTTACATACACAAGTAATCCACCACCGTAACGTTTGTTTCTGTCTATTCTTATACTACTGTAACCAGAAATGTTGTACATGTGTTGATGGTCACTATCACTTCTTAATTTTGATTCGGATATCCCCAATACAACGATATCATTTTCGTTGAGAAGTAGATTCTCGATCTCCTCAAATTTAGATTTGATTCCATTGGCGTTGAGGTGCAAGAATTTTCTTCCTTTCGGGAGTAGCTGTTGGTATTTTGGTAGTTCAACTGCTTGTTCTTGACTGTCAAAATCACAAAAATTCTCAGTTAAAAACTCGTTTTCGGAAAATGGTAAGTTGGTAAAATCATTTCCTTGATCCTCTTCGTTTGTGCGGGATATCTCAGTTGATCCACAGTGTACACAACACCAGTCATATTTAAAGTATATCTTCTTTCCATTGACCTCTCCAGGTGACTTGAGGTAGTTTTTAAATAGAGTAGAAATTGGCAGAAAGAAGAAATTTAAGTGAGTTCTCTGAAATGTAGTGTTCTTTTATTTCTCCTTGATTTATGTTAAATACTTACAAAACTTCATTTAACACATTATCTTTTAAACTGTACGCGGACAAAACAGATAGTCTGTACCCAATTATTTATTCCTTAAACAGGTCGTAAAGGACACTTGCATAGTATTCCTCTTGGAATTAAAAGGTATTGTGATAATCTAACCGGGACTGGGTGTTAAATATTTTACTGGGAAGCATAAATCTAAATGATGTGCACAAGCATGGAATAAGAGCATGTCAATCTGTGAAACTTAGTTTCAGATGAGTCAACTATTACTAGAGGGAACATCATTGCAAATTATGCAATGCGTAATTAAAAAGACAGTAACAATACCTCTTTTCTTTGAATAAAAAAATGATGTTTACAAAGTTCTGAGATCTCTCTAGATGTTGTTTTTAAGCTACTGTAACATTTTTTTAATTACATAAATTATAATTTTACAACATAAAGTACACACATGTTTAAAGGACTCTGCATTGAGTCGAATCTGAGTGCCTGAGAGTGTTCAATTGGTATCAGACTTTCCGCCGCATAATAAATACGCAAGAAATGAAGCATAAAGTACAGATAAATTAAATTTTAAAAGATTAATAAGCCGTGATAATATATTTACAATATTTCAAAAAGCATTTACAATTTGACAGCTTGCTTATATTTAATTCTTTTGATATGACATAATGATACGGGCCATAGCAAATCTGCATATATTTCTGAAATTGTTTTTGAAGCTTTGCTTGGCTTGAAGTTTCGGGAAGTTTTTTTAAAAATTAAAACGGATGGAGGAGAATATGAAAACGTAGCTTAGCAAGTAACTTAATTAAAGAAAATATACGTTATATTACATGTAATGTAAAATCCTTCGTAATATAATCAATAACAAAGCCAAGTTTGAAATTCCTTAATTATTCAATTTTCCAACTTTTTATATTTTCTCATCTAGCATATATCAAAGAATTCTGGTAGGCGTCAATCTATACGAGCTTCCTCTTTTATTTTGTAAAGATAATTTTGGATCGACGTTGAAGGTATTTTTTTTGTAAGCAGTAATGAGAGTATGGATGTGCCTCCTAGTTTGTTTCAGAAACAGAAATGTTTATGCAGTTTTTTTCAAAAACTCTTGATTAATCCCGTTTTAATGTTTAAAAAACACACTACTAAAATATTTTCAAATTTTTTTTCAGTTTATAGCTAAACTAAGCAGTAGCCAAGTATTCAATCCTTGTTAGTACCAAAGTACCTTTGAATTGTTTAGAGTTTAAAGTATGTCCATAAGTATATTAACATAATAATACGATAATTAAAAAACTTGTTAAGCTAATTTTTTTTAAATTCACCATGGACTTCTATGTATGTATGAAAAGAACCGAAATATTTTCTCAGGTAATCAATTCAACGTTCCCAAGCCAGCATTGAAGAAATGCACATCTGTAACACCGGTTCTTCAATTTTACCGAGATAATTTTAGATTGGCATTGAAGCTTTTTTCCGACTAAGGGATGTAATTATCTCTATTTCACTTGTCATCTTGTAATAAAAGTCCGTATTCCGCATTCTTTAATATAATCCATGTTACAGCATGAGTTTTACTGACTTACTTCTCGTTTATATTTCCTTCGTATTATCAATATTTTTGAGCAGGAGCGATGGATGGAGTCCAAGTTAACTATTTCTATCAGTCGTTCCACAACCAGAAGGAGAATAGCATGTACAACATATATTTTGCATGAACTGGCCATTATATAGTGTTTCCAATCAATATCAATCAAGCCTAAACAATTTACCAATTAACGACAAGGTGCGTGTCATAAATCTTGATAGACAAGTGAATATGCAAGCATTATTTGAACCTGCTAAACTCTTTCGTCACAAAGAAAGAGGTCTCATAAACAGTTGAAAAATGTCTTGATAATAAATAGTACCAAATTCGTGCAGTCATTCTAAAATTTGCATCCTTATAATTAAAAACTTTAAAACATAAATTGTACTAGATGCGGTTTGTGGTTTTCATGATTTCGTCAGGGTTTAAATTGGAAAGTTTACACTAAATTGGATGGATTTGACATGATCGAGCTAAAAAAAATTAAATCATCAAGGCGCACAAGACGCGACGTCGATTGTTTAGGCAATTCGAGCAAAGAAAATAAGAATGCTACCCCAAAGGTAGCAAATGACTTTTTAAGTTAGATTTCCTTCCGGATGGGTTATAATTTGGTTTGTTCGATATTTCGGCGGACAGCTACGAACGTATGCTATTTAATTTATGAAGCTTACTGATTTTAAATTGCATTTTTAACTAGACAACAGTCAGGCAATTTATGAATGGTCAATATTCTCTCATGTAATAGCCAAATTTATTGTCATGCCAAGTGATGACCGCTCAATTATTATTAAGTACTAGCTGATATCAGCACTGGAGTCACCTCTGTTATGCATATGTATTTTCTGGTGCAGAAAAGGGATACTGGCGTACAGTTTTCAAATTTTCAATACTTATGTCATCTTTCGCTTTATTACATGATGATAATGTAGTTAGACTTGCGTTAAATAAAAAGTAACAATTTCGAAAAATGATAGAACTTCTTTGTAATATTGTATTAGTGATAAAATTACGTTCTTAGGAAGGTTACCATTCAGATGTTACCACATTGCATGCACAAATCTAATTGAAGCATTCATGAATACGGTATTTTCCCCCCGTATCTACCCAATATATTTATTTTATGATTCTTGATAAAAGTACACAGAAGAATGTATCAGAGGAAACAAAACGCGTTCGCAATGACACACTCAACTGTTCTGATTCACATATTGGAGGGTCAATAGGTTAGCAGTCAAATACGCAATGATACACACAAATATCAGATTTGTCTGGCCTGGTGAGTTAAAATGCATTGAAAAAATATATAGCTGTGTAATTTTAACTTGCCATCTAACCAGAAAGTAACCGGATGACATGAATTGATACTTTTTAATTTGGTTTTTTATCTTAAATAACAACCATTTGCAAACCACTTATCTGTGTTTTATGATATTGAATTCGTAATACATCTCAGCGACAGGGGCGTAAAGTTTTTGTTGATGGCAGCATTATCTTTCTTCCCGACTACTATCATGGAAATGCAGTGCTATGACTAGCGTTAAATAGATTTCACTGAATTAGCAGAAATTATAAAATTTAATTGCAATTTTCTTTTCTTATACAAAATCAATTTTTGAAATGAATGAATTTGCTAAGATTTTTATTATTTAGCTTCAGGTAAAATACATACTTCATCGTCATTCATCCTGTTTTCAGTTTTCAAATCTAAATAACGGTAAGAGTGCATACCTAGGTATCCGATTAGGATTTTCTGTTTCTTTCCTTATAATTATATGGTGATGATACTGATAGATATTGAACTTTATTTACAACATTTATTACACAATTTTAAACCTTTTTCTTCAAACCGATAGTGAGGGAGTGATGGGATGTAAGCTATTATTACTTCAGAATTGATACGCACTGATGAATTTTGAGCTATTCGTTCGTCAGCCTCATCATCCTCGCATCAGCATTTTTATTATGATTCTTGGGAAAAGTGAACAAAGGATGCTTTAGGTGTAAGAAAACAAGATTTATTCCATCTAAGATGCCTAGAATTTTAATAATGTACTGAGCAAATACACAGGTGTAACTTTTAATTGCCTGCTTGTTATGATACCAAGGCAAAATATATAGGTAGTGAAACAACGTTTATTTAAAAAAAACATTAAGGCACATTAGACGCCTCGCAGTTTGAGAAATGAAACTATTGTAATTTAAAAATATTATTGATGTGGTTTTTTTACGTTTCTGTATAACCCGTTGCAGATATCCAACCTTGTGTTAAAACACCGAAGTTAATAATTTCGTCTGGTATGCATTTACACTCCAAGGAGGTGCTGCACCCAGACCTAACTGCTAAGGTTCCTAGAAGATCACATGATTTTTGTTGGATTATGCTTCTTGGGGGAAAATGGCGGCGTGCTATCCCCTAAGAAAAAAAACATCGATTTCCCCATGCTGTTCCCTAAGGACATTTACTCCGTAACTCCTTTACCAACCTGTTTTTAACAGTTTATCTATCAGAGCATCGCAGACAAAAGGAAATATGTACCGATTTTTACAGGTGGTCAAAATTAACCTGCCATGCTGCGGCAAAGAAAGTCGTGCCCTGCATTTTAAATTGATTCGTTTGATGTTAGGTTTTTAGAGTTCATAAATCATCCCAGTTGACAATGAAAACAATCTAGTTGACAATGAAAACAATCTAATTAATACTCATCATCATTATTACCATCATCTAGCTTATGCTGAAAGACGCAAACGAACAAAAACCTATTAGTTTGCCTATCGGTTTGTTAGGTTCATCTTATATTTTGCAAACTGCTGATTCAATGATAGTGACTTCATCTAAAATTTAAGTTAAGTTTGCGTTGTCCTTACCAATTTACTCAGATTCTTCCATAATTGTTGACTCAGAAGGCAAAATCTTTTCAAGCGATGGCGATTAGTTCGAGCTGCGTTGTAAAGAAATAAGTAACTTTAGTAGTAATAGTACTGATTAGTCGAGGGAAATTTTTCGATTCTTGTTGTACTAACGCATGCTGAGCTTGTGAATCTGAAGCTGCAATTATTTTACATAAATATTTATATTTTTATGCGTCGCTGCAACTTTCTTCATATCTATAGTGATAAATGTATAACATATAAACTTCAAGTTATTTGACGCCGTCTAGTTATGGGGTGGGCTAATTTTTAAATGTCGGAGCTGTTTTAATAGCATCATTGTAGAATCATCAGTGATTGATTTACTTTATTTTTATTGCTCGAAGAATACGTGTTTAGTTTAAATAAATAAAAATTATACGGTTCTCAAGAACATTAAGTTCGCTGTAAGGATATGAGCTGAAAAGGGAATAAACAAACAAAATCAAAAGGATCGATGCATATTATTTGATAAGAGTTGTAATTATCTAATAATTGTAAGCATATTGCGATTTGCATGGCAATTTTTTACGAAAATATGTATCAAATATGCGATAAATTTAAAATATTTTATTACCTGTTTTTTTTAGGAAAGTACCGTGTACCATCTCATCAAATTGTTACAATAATGCCTTAATAACTGTAAAAGTGTAAAGAATGCAAGTTTTAGTTTTGCGGCATCGAAATAAACAAGTTAGAATTTCGGCTCTTCACATTTAATTATTTATTTAATTTTAAAAATCTAGTCCTCATGTGACGACCTTCAGGAGAGAAGTCAACGAAAATAGACGCCAAAACCTTGATATATTTATTTAAATGAAAACATGAACTCAACAAATTCAGCCTGTTATTTAAAAAAACGTTTGTGTTGGGATTCAAACTCAAAACTATTATGTAAGTAAAAAATCATCCAATGAGCAAATATTATAATGCACTGAATAATAATCTAACGTAAATCAAATTATTTCCTACAAATAAGACGCGTCTTTAAAATCCGAACTTTGTTGACGTTTTATTGAAAAGGACGAACTTGTGGAAAAAAGCGATAGCAGCTCTGTAAATGATATGAAAAAATGATCATTGCATCACATGTTATAAATACAACCTTATTAATTTATTAGTTAATTAATACGAATACACTGTGCTATACTTCTTGGCAGCCAATCAATATGTCAACTCACCCAGTATTTCTCTACTTTACACTAAAATATATATTTCGCACACCTTCCTGTTTCAAAGTCGGTATTTGTTAGGATAATTCTAAAGTAGCTTTGAAACATACTTAATAGTTAGCTGGTATTTAATTATCGGTGGGTAGCTCTGCTTCACTGAATCTTGTTATGAGGGTAATCTGCCTTCCGACTTCCCAGGGTTGAAATAGGAAGCTGAAAATCACTAGCGCTGTTGTCATTGGTCTGATGAGTCTGTGTACCAAGTTTGAAGTAAATCGATCAAACGATAACAAAGCATTTACTGACGGACGGACAGAAAAACAAACCAATCGCATAACTACGATAAATCAAGATTTATCTAAGTAATAAAGATTGAATTCGCTTATTCACTCAGTTTTTCTCAGATGACAAAACCTCGTGTCTCAGATAGTAAACATCAATAAAGACATTAGAAAGTTAATTTTGGTAAACATTGTTAGCAATATAGCAATCTCAACTAATACGTGTGTATCATCTTTTTATTATCCAATGTGCAGCATTTCACAAGTATCTGTAATAGCAATGGCTGTACATCCGGAGTTTTTAAAGTACTTTCGTCGAAATGCATTTAAATGCGTCGAAGCTCTTAAGAAGCATTTTACTTGCCGGTTTACAACGATATCGATATAACATGAATCTCGGGCAATGTGAGAAATCCATGTTGAAAACTTGATCAAGAAAACCAACCAATTAGTTAACTCGTCCGGTATCTTATTTATGATTACATACCAGGAAATTTCATGCCATATTATCTGCTCATGATTTAACCTCTCTTTGTTAAGATAGTATTTTTTATGGGCGTTGAAGCTTTGATCACTATGCATAACATGTTTCAAGTGACGGTCGACATTTGTGTTCTCATGATTAATGATTCATGAAGTTTTAAGAAATGAGCTTGAGCGCTGATAGTAGTCGTCTTGTGTGAAGGTCTTATCCACAGGAATAGTCAAGGAACTCACATACATAACTCAGTTAGGAGCGGATTCAGTGAAGCTAGTTTTTTAAGCTTAAATAAGAAAGAGAATTAAAAAAATAATATTTTGTTTAGATATTCAAAACTAAAAGGTGTACCAGCTTGGTGTAAAGGTTTTTCTCGATGGAACCGGAGAAGCTACTTGACGCTCTTCTTCACAAAAGATTAGTGACTTAATTAAATTCTCCAGGGCTCGATTTCGAATTTTGGTCGTTTCGAGTTGCAGTAGACAATACGGACATTCAGAGAAACTGTTATAAAAATCGGAGCAAATTATATTCTCAATTTTTACAATAAAACATTTCCACCTTTGGAATTTCAAAGCAGATTGGACACTCTAACAACATCAAATTATTGATACCAAAGAAAAATCTTCCCTCAAAAATACTTCCTTGCAATTACATTGAACCTTTTAACTTGGTAGTCACAAAGTCGTAAGGTAAATTAAATTATTATAATATACTATTCTTCAAAACTTGTTACAAAATTAATTATATCGAGCATTTTTCATGTTACATATTATGTGGATACTGATAATTCTTGAAGGTACATAATAAACACAACTTATTGATTCAACGTTAAGTAACCCTTTAAGTATACAATTTTCATAAAAGTAATAGTTTTAAACATTTAATCCATGGTTTGGATTACTAGAAGACTATAATAAAATGCTAACAAAATAACTTGATTTCATTTGATATATTTGTGTTTGTTGGTGTTTTGTTGATTTGATGTACCGGTATATGTTCTTTGGTCTGGCAAGTGAAAATGCTGTTAAAAATTAAGTAGCTGTATAATTTTAGCCTGTCATGCAGCTAAAAAGAAAGCCGGGGAATTTGAAGAGCAACATCATAAACTTGTATTTTACCATGAAATGATCATATGTAAGGTACTGCTACCTAAGTCTTTCGTATCTTTAAGTCCAAGGCATAAAAGCCATATGACTTTAAGCTTATAAATCATTAATATTAAAATCCTTTGCCGCCACATGCATGATTATAAATGCAATGAGTCGACCAGGGCTAAAATTAAACGTACTAAGATAAACAGGAATTATAGTCTGTAAATCTTTTAAATCGATTTAATAAAAATAACTCATATACGTATTATCATAAACTGTAAAATACTGAAGAACATGAAAGCTAAATGCTGGCTAAAACTTTAATTCCGATGTGGTTTCAATCTCTAATTTTCGAGGTGGTTTATTTTGAGAGCTCACAAAGAGGAAATCACACAACGTGGCTCATAACGCTACTCAAGTATAATCTGGTATTGCATCACGTGAAAAATTTTAACAGATTAATTAATCCTTTCAAAACCTCACAATTCGGTAACTTACTTTTCTTTTATACTTATTTTATTATATTATCTATCTGCGTGCCACATGTTCAGCGGCGAATCTGCTAGTACTCATAAATAACAATAAGCTATTATAATTGTTGAATGGCGTTGATTTTTTCAATTGTAAATTTCTTACATATTGTAGTTTACATTTTTTCACATTTATTTCTAAATTTATTCCGTGGAAGACTCATTTCTAAATTTCCTCCCGTGCAAGATTCAGTGTTCATTCACCTCCATCCAGTTTTAGAGGCGTTTTATATTGAGAACAGAAAGAGGGAAAAAAAGAAAAAGTAGCTCATAGGTCTACTTAAATCATATATAAACGTGCATTGCATCATGTGTAAAACTTTACTAGATTACTAAATCATATTTTAAAAACCATACAATTCCACTACCCACCTACCCTTGGCATTTCTTTCATTATACAAGTTGGTATGCCGTCAATGTGGCGAAGCGTCATTTTGGTGAAATACGAATTTAGCCAGTGGGATTCTTACATCCAATTACCGATCCAATGTGTCGAAGGGAAATGGTAATATTTAAAAATATACTGAGAGTTTTAACATTTTTTCCCCTTTAATTCACCATGCAGAGCACACATCGCACAGAACGATGACAAAATTCACAGAAATCATAAATATTTTTTAAAGTACTTTTTCATTTTACACGAAAACACGCAACGCAGTACAACTTACGATTTGAGTCCTTAATGGTGTCGGGGACTTATACCTTTAAGGTTCAGTTTAAAGTTTGCTCGTGACCACACAGCACGTTTTCATAATGGCTTAATCATTCGTAATGGTTTAAGCACAATATGAAGTTTATGTTTGTTTTAAAAACAACAAAGTACGAAGAGTTTACTTAAGTAAACTTGGAATTAAATTAAATTAAATTAAATTTGGAAAAGCTTTGCAGATACTAAAGTATAGACAGATAAATAAAATCACACTACATATGTGTAAAACTTATCGGAGACGTACAAAGAAAATTCTTCAATTTCAAACTTGGATACGCTCCATCGCTAAACTAATGTCAAAATGAATAAATCATAGTGTTATTTTGTATATTGCTTTAACATGAATGAAAAAAAAGTAGAAAAATTAATAAAATGCTGAGGACGTATTTATTCATAAAGGTGTTTGATATACTTGGGTACTTGGATTTCGCAAAACTAAATCGGGATTTCACCACTTTGGTTATTAGCCACATCGACGTAGAATCGGAGAGAGCTCGGAGAGCCACGTCCGAAAGTTAGTTGCCAAGTTGCAATACGTAAGGACTGTTTTTAGTTTGGTGGGAATTGATGGCTTTGAATGTGCGGATTGTTTGCAAAAAGTACAAATAATTCGGGGGAAAATAAAAGAATCTTACTGTCTTTATAAATTTTATCAATGTCCAGGTTTTAGAGAAGTTACAAACTAACATGTTTTTATTATAAACCAATAAAATTCAGTATACACACTCCGCTCATATCCATTATACTTTTTTGTTGCATTGCTTGGCTTCGGGTTAAAACACTCATGATATAATTTCAAATTAATTCATTCACAGACAATAACGCAAATAGCTCATTTAACACAGCAACACATGTGAAGGAGATCTTCCTTTTGACTAAAGATTTTTTTCTTCAGGTAACTTTTTATTGACTTTTAAACTTGTTTTGACTATTTGTTTAACTTGATTTTATGTCACTTCAACTTCTTCCGTTTTGGGTTATCCACTACCCTCCCATAAACAAGGAGATTCTGTAATGATGGAATGGATTAATAATTTGAGATAATTATTCAATGGCGTTGAATTTTCGAAATAGTAAGCGACACTGCCAAATGTAACCTGCATCCTTAATAAATACATATTTCATTGTCGATTACACATTGTAGCTAAACAAATTGATTTACTCCGTTAAAGATTTATTTTTGAAGTTACTCCGTGGGAA
>JAQIWO010000903.1:0-11738 GCA_034695405.1 Entomobrya muscorum | reverse complement strand
CCCACAAGTAGTACAACAGCAGACATTCCAACAATCCCCACAAGTAGTACAACAGCAGACATTCCAACAATCCCCACAAGTAGCACAACAGCAGGTATTCCAACAACCCCCACAAGTAGTACAACAGCAGACATTCCAACAATCCCCACAAGTAGTACAACAGTCGTTTCAACAGCCGCTTCAAGTCGTACAGCAACCTGCGTTCGAATCCCCCCGTCTAACACTCCAACAGCTTTATGGACCACCCGGTCAATCAGTGCGACAGGTTTACGCTCCATCTCGTAAAATTGTATTTGGTACACCCCAACGGATACCGTTGGTGGACTACTGGCCGTTTCAAGTAGCAAGGAACAAGAGGTCTACAAGAAACACTACGGCAGCAGCGAAAAAGACGAAGAGATTGAGGCGACAAAATGCAGTTCCCCTTTCATATTCCGGTGGACAAAGACAACAACAGCAACAACAGCAACAAAGACAGTGCTTACCGTATAGAGGAACACGAGGAGCTACAAGTGAAGCTGAAAATAGACTTTGGTACTTTAGGGAAGATGTGATGGCAAACCAACATCATTGGTAAGAAAGAAAGTGAGAGTTTGGTCATGCATGCATGGCCAATAATAGTGTTATACCTCACCAATTTCATGATACAAAAGTGCATTTTTTGTACGAAAAAATGATTTTAATTATTTTCCATAATATTTTGATTCCATATGCTCAGGTATTGGCATCAATATTATCCGCAGATGTCTATCCGAACTCCCGACCGAAGGGGAGAAGTGTTTTACTATACACATCATAATATTATTGCAAGGTATAAGAGCATGAGCAGTATCATCAAAATACTTTTTTTTAAATCCTGACATATGACATATCACAGTTGAAAACTAATTGACATTTAATATGCATACATTTACATTTTATAGATACAATGCGGAACGGATATCCAACGGACTTCCAAGGGAGGTAGCACTAGACCTTCGAAGGGATGGAAACATTGGCGTTGGGTACGATTCAGGTCTCATTGACAAGCAATCTGAAAGATTGTGGACACCTCGAATTGCAAATGTGCTATTAAGCGTAAGTGGTTAATAAATACGTACCCCTAAAAACACAAGTAATCAGAATCAGTCTCAGCATATTATTTAAGTGTCAAGTCGCCAATGGTAATAAATGGCTATTTTTATCTTGCTTGTTTATCAATTTTACTAGGATATTAACCATAGAAACGATCCCGACTTTCAACTGAACGTGACAATGGATCAAATATCCACGCTTTACAGAACCCTAGTGTCTCATATCAGCGAAGGCTTTCTTCTTGCCAACAGGGTAATTTTAATCAACCATAAGTAAAAACAATGACATAACATTTAATATTAGTTCTCAATAATTATAATTGTTTTATCATTTCCCTCACTATAGTCTCAACAACAAGGTCAACCGCCCACCGAGTTCCGCCTACCTATTCAAAGCCAACAAGGTCTCAATGATCTTGGGAATACGATAGAAGCCGCTGAAAATCTCTCCACCCACGCCAATTTCTATCACCCCTTTGGCGTTCACAATCTTGGCCATATAGCCATTGCACTCAGCTCCGACCCCGATTTCGCTTGTCAACGTCCCACTGGCGTCATGGCAGATTTGACGATTACCATGAGAGATCCATCCTTCTACAAAGTGCACACATTTGTGGACGACCTCTTTGACCAACACAAGAGCACACTCCAGCCATATCACACCGAAGTAGGGGAATGGCCCTTGGTCTGGGAAGGTGTTCGTATTCAGAGTTTGGAGACAGTTGTCGGAAGAGTTGCTAATCACGTGAAGACCTTCTGGTCAACTCGACGATTTCCCTTGGAAGAGGGGTTGGATGGGAGCATTCACGAGGGGGATATTAATGTCGATATCTGTCATTTGCATTTGAATCATGAGCCGTTCATCTTTAGACTGACGGTGGATGTGAATAATTGTGTGCAAACTACCTCCAGCCGTGGAACAGTTCGAATCTTTATGGCGCCACGTTACGATGTTGATGGAAAGAAATTCTCAATGAGTGAAACAAGGAAACTTATGATCCATCTTGACTCGTTCCCAGTCGAACGTAATAACTAATAACCAATCATGTAAATTTGCCACTAAACTTGAATGGCCAATAAGAATACTTTTTGTCTGATAGTTCGTCAAGGAAGAAACATAATCACCCGCAACTCTCAGGACTCAGCAGCAACAAAGCCATGGGCCAGAAGTCTCCAGGATATGCTCCAGAATCCAGATAACAGCGGTCAAACAGAGTACTGCGGCTGTGGATGGCCAGACCATTTGTACATTCCCAAGGGCACACCTCAAGGAATGGAGTTTGACCTTTTCGCAATGATTACCAACTTTGACCAGGATCAAGTTCAAGACACACCTGCTGACTTGCGTATTCCTGAGCCTTGTCACTCTCCATCTTTGTACTGCGGGATACCTTACCGCAAGTACCCAGATGCAAGACCACTGGGATATCCGTTCGATAGATTGCAGTATTCCGTTGTGGAGAATGGAAGAAATGTCAGACCGGTCAACTCGCTGGAGGAATATGTGTCTCATGTTCCGAATACAATGGCTACAACGGTAATGAAAAATAATCATAATAAATGATAATAATGTGATTACTGTTGTAAAACTTATGAAAGAAAGAATCATGGCTGAACTTATTGGTTTTTTTCTTCTAATTTTAGATGATTGTCCAGCATGTGGATACGCATGTTGTAGGATGATTCACTTCCTATAAGTTGAGAGAAATAATAATTGAGAATTCTATTATGCGTACAAAACAAAGCATTCAAGGCCAAGGAAATACAGATATTAATCAAATACGCAAAATGTATTTTTAATTTGTTAATTTGAGGCAACTCAGGATAGCCCATGTTATACGCCTGATCACTGTCAATATTTTTATAGAAATTAATAAAATGTGTGATTTCCTAAAAGAAAACTATTGAAATGACAGGTGCTATATTGTCTGATTGATGAGATATAAAAGTAATTAACAGGCTGACACAAGATGTTGAATTTATAAATGTTATTTTTAAGTGCATAATATTATCATAAGAATAATTTTATAAAGATCTGAACCAGATCACCTTACAAACTTACTCATGTAGAATTTTACTATTGGTTATGTAAGTTTGAGGACGCTAGAGTTGGCAGTGTCTAAAGTTTGGGTCAATCAATGACATTGGGCAAATTATATAAATAAATATTCAACTTGAATTCTGTTTTGTTTTAACCACCCTAATTCAGCTTTAATCTATTTTTAACTAATTGGCGGTCTGTTAATATGTAGTTCAAGTTCATAAATTTTGCTCTACTTAGCATATCTCTCTCAGCATCTTTTTAAAGTGGTAGAACCCTACGAATGACCAAGTATGAGAACCATAGTATAAAACATCGACAAATTCTCAAGAAAATCTCAAGTTACCCCCTATGAGTTCATTTTGACAGTTGACAGTCACTGCCAGCCGTCCATGTAAACAGATAATTATATATTTTTGAGGATTTGCATATTATGTTTATAGACATAAAGATGTGAGAAGATAAAAACAATTTTTTTTACAGTTTTAATGAGTAAAAGGAAATTTATTCGGTAGTGATGTAGGTGGGAAGGAATACAATTAAGTCGTCCGTCGACCTTTTTTTTCCTCGCAAGCCGGCGTGGCACCAAATTATATCAACATAAAAATTAGGCTAAATTAAGCATGTGATATCTGATATCTAACGAAAAGAACGAATCTATATAATAAAAAGGAGAGGGCAATAATTATTTCTTTATCATTACCTCCTGATTTGCATATGATTATATGTATTTATATTTTCCAACCCATTTATCAGCCATCACAAAAAAGATAACCTACAATATTTACCATATATATCTACACATTTTATTCTCAAAAGGCCAACAATGTATGTTGCTTTATTAAATCAAGTCGTTTTTATTAAAAAGAAATCTGATTCCCCAGCTTTGGTAGAGTACTGTTAACTAATGAAAAACAAATATAAAGTAGATACACAGTAAAATCTGACTGAAAATAAACAGTTTGTTTATTTATGGACTGCCACTGACTAATAATGCTATCTTTAAAAAGTAATAGCGAAGAACAAAAATTGGTAACTTTATACTTCAAAATGTCTACTTCAGTAAATTAAATGATCCCCATCGGTACAAATTTCAGTGACCTTATCTGACATTCTAAACAAAGTAAACTGAAGGTTAATTATTTCTCCCCTCAGCTCCGGAATGGGTTTCCCCGCACCTGTCAGTGTGTATTTGCTTCCTCCCCTCACCGTGCTATTGGGCAACACAGCTAAAAACTCCTTGACAGTATTTGCGCCAGTGATAACAAGACGTATTCCCAGAGCTTCTGCATCCTCTTTAGGACTAAACAGGATTTCAGCTCGATAAGCCAGTTCAGCTGGATATTGACAGATGAAGGGTTCTAAATACCCGGGGATACAGCCTTCATTTCGCCAATCAAGAACCCTTCCTTGTCCACCTTACAAACCCACATAAAAGAGACGTTAAAGGTTTGGTGCATAGCATAGCAAATAGTCTGTTGGATTTTTAACGTACCACATTGTCGAATTCCATTTACTCTACCAAGATTTTGGAACAACGTGGGCCGATAAGGTCTGATTTGAAAAAACTCAACCACTTCGATTAATGGTTTGTCAATCTGTGCAAATGTGGACCTTATAGTAGGGCCCGACATCAGAGCCAACTGTATTGCAATTTGGAGAAAAACTATTTCGCAGATTTTGCCCATTGTTGGAATTGATAATGAATGCCAGCTTTCAAAGGAGAAATGAAGGGTTTCCGCAGTCCCTGTAAGCCCAGATGGATCGATGCTACTTCGAGTTTCCTAACACACGAAAGTATCCTTTCATACTGGATTCCTATTTTTAATTGTCCTCATAACTTTATCAATAATCTGTGTAGCATAAGTATATGTTATGTTTATATATGTATGTATATATGTTTATATGTTTGAAACTCACGTTTGAATACAAACGTAAAAAATATAAATGAAATGAATGTGAGTGTCGTGTGGGCAATAACCACACACTGTAGATGATGCTAAGGGTTTCACTACAAAAAGTATTGTCTGTATAATATCACTAAGTAATAAATTGAAGAAAATATCATGTGCATTTCATTTTGCGATAATTATACGCATTATTATGTATGCAGTACGAAATGTCCAGGCTGGAAGGATCCAGTTTATTAACAGGTTTTATTGGCAAAAAATTCTATTCAGCACACTCCTTGCTGATTTCTAAGCGAAACTTCTTTCTGTAGTGAGAATTTTGCCATTTTATTGTAACCCAGACAGATATATATATCTGTGTGTTGTGTGACATGTAAAAATATGTATTCTTCCCAAATGCAATTGTGTTGTCGGACATGTCATGGGCACCTAAAGTTGAGTTTAAAAATAGTTATCTGTAATTTCTTGATAAACACCAGATGCCATAGCTGCCAAAGAACTGGTTTAATTCTTCCGATGCGTTCAACAAAAAATACATATATACTTGAGGTAGGGCTGCAATCAAATGCAGTTGGATGTTGTCTTCAACAGATTTACATAGGAACATCATTTTATTAATTTTGACTTTGTGTTGGAAAAAGTAAAAAAGTGTACCAAGTAAATTAAGGCAATTAGTTACAAAGTAGAAAACAACAAAGACTTCATAGCAGATTTTTTTATACATTTTCATTACAAACAGGATAACATTGTCATTGCTTCTAGATAAAGTTCATTATTTATCAACTTGAGTTTAAGATGTCTACCAAAATCTTTTCCATTCTTAAATTATGCACGAAAAATAACTCTCTCAATAAACAATAAAATCTGCTTCCGCACAAAGTTCCATCTTTCGATCTTTCACTCTAAATAAACTAAACTGAGTGGTCATTATATGCCCCTTCAGTTCAGGAATGGGGGTTCCTGCCCCTTGCATGGTGTACTTGCGTCCTCCCCTCACCGTGCTATTTGCCAGCAAAGCAGACAAATCTTTAACAGTATCGCCACCCTGGACAACTAGCCGGACTCCCAACTCTTCGGCGTCCTCTTTAGGACTAAACTCAATTTCACCCCGGTACAGTCCCTCGGATGGGTAAGGACAAATGTAGGGTTCCTGATAACCTGCCACACATGCCTCATTCCTCCAGCCGATAAGCCTTCCTTGTCCACCTGATAAGGAAATTAATAAAAATGATGAAGTGTTATGTTATTTATAATCATTTCCGTAAAGTCTCAAAGACTCCTTAATTTCCATAAAATCAAACAATTATATTTAGTATGATGAATAGTACCGTACCACATTGCCGGATCGCGTTTACCCGTCCAAGAGTATTAAAAAGTGGAGTTTGATCAGAGGGTTGAATTTTGAGCCATTCGGCAACTTCGATTAATGGTTTGTCATCTTGGGTATGGGTAGCTGAGATCGCTACCGCTGAGCAGGTCAAAAGGGCCAATTGAATTCCAATTTGGAGAAGAGCTATTTTTGAAATTTTGCTCATTTTTAGTTGTCGCTTTTTAAGTCGAAGGAATAGGTAATTAAGCGTAATACTTTTTAAAAACATAAAGACTGTCCAGTGTATTACTAGACAACTTATAGAGTATTCAGCTTGTGATGTGAATGAGGGGAAATTTCGTGAAATGAATTTCCTTTTATACTACTGATAAGATTAATGGGATGTCATAAGTTACCTAATCTCAAATAAATCTAACTTCGCAAAGTGCTGGCATAATATGATTTTTTGATGTACGTTTTACACATATTTATTTACCTATATACCAACCAGGTCATATTCAGACTGATGAGAAGTTCTGCAACGGAATTTGTATCAGAGAGCTGTCTTAGATATTGTTAGTGACCAACATAATAGAAATTATATAAGAAGTAGAAGCAAATTATGAGACAATTCAAAAGGAACATGTTTCCAACAGGTTTTACTTTAGTCATAAGGTGATATGGGTTTCCATACAAATAAGTTATTGTGTATAGCTTTCCAGACAATATTGAATAAGCTATGGTATAACGTGCTTCTTACTTGTGAATTATAATTTCGGAGTAGCTAATTCTACTTACCTCATGAATAAAATGAATAAAATATTTTTTTAAACTATAGAACAGGTTTTATTCTTAGGTCCTTGGGTGCACTCTAATAAATAGATCATTGTCCTTTAGTGTGCACACGTGTTGGCAAGATATTTCATTTTACTCAAAGATTTGGCATGATAAGCAATCAAGTGGATTCATCTATCGTAAAGAGCAAGTTTAAATTCTGGTTTGATGGAACCTCGGCATATTATTTCGGGTTCTATGTATTTCCAAAAAGAGAGAGGTGAAAATTTGCGAAGTCATTGGGTCTGGGATATGCCTAAAATATAGTTTTGCTGATTATTTTACTCAGAAAACATCAGCAGACAGTTACTCATTACTCTTTCATATTCATTAACATTCCCAGACGTTGAGAGTCAATTCAAATGCACACTTGTGTATAGCCTTGTAACAACGTAATTCTCTTGCGAATATATGCAATATGCAAACGGATTGAATTTGCGAAGGAACCAAAAACGATGCGCGATGGTCGGAGCTCTTTCAGGTGCTTTGACTTCATATCGGGTTGGGTGACCATGTCGTTCGTTACGCATTATTTGCCTTCATCTACTTGCGTTGCCAAGTTCTCCTCACCTTTCATTGGAATGCCTCAGAGAATACCATGCAAAATTTCGGACATTTTATTTCATTTACATTATTTTTTTCATTGATAAGCTTATCATATGAATTCTTAGTTACTTTTAATTGCAAAGCTCCAACTTAAAACATACCTATACAGTAATTCTCCATTTACCTGGATTTTTGTAAAATTGAAAATTCTACTACTTTTATGCATACTGATAACGAGAAAATGACGAGCTCCTAGCTCCTCTTTGATTTGTTCTTTGTCAAATATGCTCGATAACAAATTCTTAATAAATGACATGAATGCCTGAACTTTGCAAACATGAAGTGATAGTAAGCTTAACCGATTTTCAATTTTAAATAGCGTGCGAAACAAATGCATAATGTATGAAAAGAAAGAATATCTTTTTGCATGCATACATATTATGTAAGCAGTAAAGCAACTGCTAATCGATTCGATGAACGGGCATATTTAGGTATGTATACGTTGACACAACGTCCGCGGAATGAAAAGCAGTGTCAATAGCACTAAAAGAAACTTGCGTAGAAAGTCATCAGTTTATTCAGACTATCTGATAGAATCATAAATCAGTTTACAGTTTGCTGGAAGTTCTGTTCTGGAATACATTCTGAAATTCTATGAGCAATTGACAATATTGGTTCTTTGTTCACTACTTTGGATATTTTATAATCGGTGTAAATAATTTGTGTTATTATCCAAAAATGCGTTTATCTAATGTTGCCCCGTTTTATTCAAAGTCCTGAATCATAATACTTCCGCTGGGATTTTTGAAATATGAAGGTTAATCATATTATTTTCTAATTTCCTTAAAATATCAAACAATCTGTTCGAACCTTTGACCTATTGTTTTCTACCAGGTTTTGCCGAATATTGGTAATTACTTAATATGTAAATGCACTTCCTGTGGGTGTTCTTTGTGTTGTCTTTTTGTGTAATTTCATGATGATATTCTAATGGCTTGTTATTGTTCTTGTTTTATTTTTAGAACTAATGTAAATTTAAAATACGATTTGGTGTCGTCATCATCATCACCACCGGAAGCTGACAGAGATATAAAAGCCGGGGGCAAATAGTGTACGTCTCATTCTGGTTTGACCAACACCGTGATATTGGTCATCGCTCTAGTAGCTGCAAAGTAAAAACTGCGAGTTATTATATTCCTGTTACCACTTTGAGTCTTATTTTCGAGCTATTGATGCGTGGTAACATTGAAGACCAACAGAGGAAGAGTTTTTCCTGAACAGTAGTTAACTCTCGTCTTTGCAGATTTAGTACGGTTATTTTGTGTCCACGTCAATTCTTTGAACATTGAAAGATTCCAACTCATGCCAACATTTACTAATGTAAGTAATTTACTAATAGCAGCTATGCTTCTGTGGAAGTCTACATTGACATAGCATGCATGTAGTTTCAGGTGCAAGGGCGAGTTTTAAGTGGTGAATGCCTTGAGGTATAAGCTAGTCATACTCTGGAAGTTCATTCATGCTACCTAAAGTGTCATTAATCATTAATTAGTTAATTTTTCTACCTGCTTCCTCCAGATCCAGTTACGAAATGAGCGGCCAAAAGAAGCCTACAAACTGCAACTTAGAGAAGGTCAAAAAAGATTTCTCTTCTTCGAATGAAGACTCGGAATCAGATTCCTCTGGTGATGAGTACCTTGGCCGTTATTGGGGACCTCGTACACGTGCACCCTTTCTGGACCCCCCAGAGTTGGACTACATTCGTGAAAAGAAGGGCTTGCAATTCGCGGTCGCCTCCTTCCCTATGAAGTGGCAATGCACTAAAGTTAGTCAAATGGACAAGTTATCTTGTGCAGCAACGGAGATTTGCAACCCCAGCAACATTTATTTTGTCGTCGAGGAACGTTCCTTGAAACTGGGATGGCATGAATGTAGATTAAAGTAAGTATCATTGTGTTCTCATTAAGGTTCCAAAAAATACCATTTAAAGATTTTCTAATTGTATGTTCATGTTTCATCTATATTTTTAGCTCGTTCTACAACGCGAAGTTTGCGTATGATCGGACAGCGGTGGTCGGAAAAAATAATTCGCTAATCGACGATCCGCGTTTCTTCCTGAATCCTCAAGTCAACCACAAGGGTCTCTATGTGGCAGTTTACGAGAGGTTTGAAGCGGAGTACTATCGTGGCTTGGTACTGAAATGCTTTAAGTATTACCTTAAAGGGGCGGAGAAGCATATCTGTAAAGTAATGCTGATCGACCATGGCATTACGATGAATGTTCCGATTGGCTACCTCAGACGAATTCCTACTATGTTTTTGAAGTTCCGTGCACAAGCTCTGAAATGCACTCTCCAGCTCCCAACTGAAGCGAAGACTGCGGCAGAAGATTTAACCCATGGTAAAGTACCCAAGTGGAGGGCTGATGGGACGAAGCAATTTTTTAGAACTTTGGTGGCTTCCAAATATCTTGTGAAATTCGTGGAGTATAATGATGTAGACAACAAGATGTTTCCCGGTCCTCCAGGGATTTGGAAGATTCAAGTCCACAAGAGGATCAAAACCGCAGCTGGAAAAGAGATTGAGGAGGAGGTGACCGAGCAATTCCTTAAAAAGGAAATGAGAGTGGAAAGAGACGAGGATTCTCGGGACAATGTATACTGGGAACTTCCAGAGGAAAACTTTGTGGAATTTCCAAATGATGATGATGTAGTTGCAGTAGCGAGCGGCCTCAATGATCTTGGTATCACGTTAGATGATAAGGATGATGATGAAAACTAGTCGGAATGAAACTGAAAAGAAATTTTAATGGTAAACTCATGAACTCTGTCTGTATTTAGAAATAAGGATTTGTATTCTATCTATTAAATTATATATACGAATTGACGAAAACATTTTTGTACCTTTTGTACCGTACCTGCGCTTGCCTATTTGTCTTGTATAATCTCATAGGATTCCTAAAATTAAGCTTTCCAATTTACAATAAATACACCTCATAGCTCAAAATTAAGTCATATGTGGTCAACCAATTATTTTTAACATTGATAATTAATTAGTTATTTTAGGATTTCAACCACATTATGTTTTTAAACTTGTATACCTTCATATTTTCCTTGCTCTGTAGCTATGATTTCTAGCGTGAGGTTTCTTTAAACTATGGTTTCATTGATAAGCAGTTATATATTATGTTTGTACTCTTTTGAAATCAAAATTGAATACTTTTTAAACAATACTAGAGCAGGTTTTAGCTTTTATTTATTATTTATAAAGTAAGCACATAATAAGGATATAACTTAAATTCTGTGTGCGAGTCGCAGCAGATTGAATGTAAAGTTGTAAATGAAATGGATGAACGAAAAAGATGAATTCATGAACAGACATTTAAAGCAGCGATGGTGTAATTATATATATTATAATAAATATAACATGAATATAACTCTGAGGGGACGGAGGATGGGAACGGGAACAGATATGAAATAAATACAATATGGGACAAGAATGAAGAGATAGTTGGAATTGGAAAACAGTGCTTTTATTAAAATAATATGACAGCTTAGTTGATGAGCATGATTTAATTTTGTTTCTAAAGCAGCAAGTTTTAATACGTACAAAAAATAAATTTATAATCTCATATCACAGAATAGAAGTGCAAACAAATTTTTAAATTTGGAATCTTGACAAAATAATTTTCACTATGTATTTTATAGCGAAGGCATGCCATGGTTTTTAAGGAATTTCGTACCTTTCAACTTGACTAATTACTCCAATTTAAAAAAGATTTGAACACAAAATTTGGTAGGTGCAACATAAAAATTTGGAAAACAATTAAAGGATAAATTTCAATTTTCAAAGTGGGTGCACTTTTTTATTATATGATTATAAGAACTGTACACGTAGGTAGATGTTGATGTGTCATCTTTCTTATCCCATAAGTCCAAAGTGAGGAACAGCATGGGCGACGGAGTGGCTGGACACTGTATGTCCAATTCCAATGCCTGGATACAACATTCCCATTCCAAGGTAAG
>JAQIWO010000902.1:0-11739 GCA_034695405.1 Entomobrya muscorum | reverse complement strand
TGGTGTAGCCTCCACCATCCCCCCAACTGTCAATCTCTAAACTTTGACGAATCTGGCTCATCATTGACTGTAAATTGGCATCAAGATCACGAACGAATGTATTATTGTATTCATACACTTGAAGGTCATGATCCGGAGGAAGAATCCAATTAGGACTTTCCTCGTGGTTCGTCTCTAGTTCTAATTGATGCTGATCGTATTGAAGCGCCCCACTTTTCCTGCTGCTGAGCTGAGTAGTTGTGACTCCTCCCCCTTCGGATGATGCTGAGGAGGAAGATGTTGGCAAATATGTTGGTATCGTGTCATTAGCACTTCCGCCGAGAATCGACTCAATGATATCTGCACTGATGTCGTCCTCATCAGTCACAGCAGCTTGGTCGGCTCTCGGCTGTTGTTTCAGTCCTGCTTCTTGTCTATCCACCAGTCGAATGGTATTAGGACTATGTAAATGATTGGCACTGGCACGTGATTTGTGAAATGCGTCTAAATCTTCTGCTGTCCCTTTCACATATACCACCACTAGGTGATAGCAAGCGTACACTTCCGCCGTACACCCCTCACGACAAGACGTCCATGTACAGTTCGAAAGTCCGCGAAGGAACTGATGGTACACTGTTTGACACATCCCCTCGTCAAAGGAACTGACAAGGGTGTCTATGGAAGGGTCCAGCATCATTGGACACATTACAACTACTCCCAGTATACTCACAGCAGCCAAAGCGCTACATAACTGGACCTCACAATTTGCTAATAACCAAGAGCACACTTTACGTCCGCCCATTACACTTCACTTTTTGGGGTATTGATACACACCAACAGGACCTCGACGACGTCTACGATGACAGCGCAGCAAGAGAAGAATCTTCTCAGCAATACATTGATCCAGTTGTAAATTGTTTTCACCTTGATACCAGTACTTATACATTAGTACTTTAATTAAATTTTCCTCCTCTTTTATTGCCACAAAAAAAGGGTCTGACTCGAAATGGAAGTCGATATATACGCTGCTACAACATGGCCACAGCTTCCCTCCTTTTATTACTTAATAATTTTTATTACTATTTTAATAGTCTTGGTCGTTACTTGAGCTACTTGTAAATTTGCCCGTAAATTGCTGAAGTACAGTAATAATTACAAGTTGAGGGGAAATAATCCGCCAGCACGTCGAATGAAGTGATGATAGCAGCAACGACATACGATTCATGATGATTTGCAGTCGTGTTAAACAAGATGTTTTGTGGCAGCTGCGTCTTGATAGTAAAGAGTAACTTACGTATCTATGTATTTATGTTTGGTGGATTTTCCCTGTATATTATGGTATCCCCAATCAGTCAACTGCCAAAGCTTTCATGAGGCTGCTACACGATTTCCCTTTTTCCTATGCTCATCTTTTTTTGTCCTACATGTTTTTATTGCGACATATTGTTAGTTCCTATCGTATAACTTATTTTAGTTTTTTTTCTTTCGAGAGGATACAATAATGCATGGAATTATATTCTATTTTTATGACGAAACTGAGCAAAGATGAATCGCACCCGAAAAGTAAATGATAGTTGCATTTGTGGTGGGTATAGTTGGTAGTATTCCTTTCTCTTTTTGGCATACACGAAGATTTCGATTACGATGATGACGATGATGCCTAGGACAATATTGTTTTCTAAAGCAGCAAAACCAACAAAGTCACCAACTTCATTCACTTAGTTCTTCCTCACAACGATACACAAGGCAAGAGAGAGAAAGGGAGAACTAAAACAAAGCTACGCAAAGTAAAATATACACACATGTACATGTATACAACGGAACGATAAAACTGTTGACATTTGTTATGGTCCACTTTGATACGAAATATAAATGTATTTTTCGGTATGTATGTACATTGATGCGGTTCGCTTTTTATGTGCAGTTGTCGTTCTAGCTGCCTCCGATGATGATGATGACGGTGACGGTTGATGATTCCTCCCTGTCGGTACGGTATTATTATTATTACTACAACTACCATGTATGGAGCACTATCACCACGAAAAAATATGACAGGACGAGAAAGAAAAACACAGTGGCTACTTCCTCTTGTCTTGTTCCTCTGTTTTTTGCGAATACTAAGTTTTACAACTTTTTGAGCTTTCACTCAACAGCAGTATTATTAAATACATTGGGAAAGCCTTCTCTGTCCACAAACACACGACTTGGATATTATATTTTGCATGGGTCCACAAATTTGTATGAATTTGCAGAAGAAATGCGAAGAGGTAATATTAGTAACAGGAAAAAGAATGCATGCATGTGTAGATCCCATCTGTTGACTAGTTTATGGCAGATGTCTACTTGTCACAATGAGGAAAGAAGGAAAAACGCCCGTCGTAGATTTAATAAGAAAATTGCTCCTTCCCTCTCTGCTCAACTATAACCATGAATTTGAATCGATGTGTAGGTACATTACAGTTGATAGTTTACTTGTATTTTACGAAATGAGAGAGGATGTCTTTTGCTAAAAGTTACTATCATATAAGAAACACAAAAGTCTGCGTAAAGATCACCGTACTTCCATACAAGCATTTAAACGATAGATGTTGGACTTGGACAGTGCTAATGACGCGATCGTATAATTCCATTGTTATCATCATGTCTACATGTAAAAGTTATTTGCAAATTGTCCAGCAACTATACCGTGAGTACAACAAGGAAGGAATGGCCCAGACGGCAAGCATACAGATGCACACGGTGCTTTCATTAGAAATAATATTCCATCTTTCTGTATCTTCATTTTTTGCATATATAGCACATGTCGAAAACTCCCAAATGGACACACATATCGTCCACTTTGTAGTTGCTTTTTTGCTTCGTCTCCTGTGTCGATAAAGTACCTTTACTGTACGTAATTCGTCTCAATTTATCGACTTTTTTCTCATTCAATTACCTTCAATAAGAAGTAAAAGTAAGAAGGACACATACAATATATCACACTTTAGTTGATTAAATGAAAAGCCCTTGAGTAGTGCTGAGTTGTGATGTACCTACATGCATGTATATCAAGGAGTCTGTCGATTCTTGTCAATTTGCTTTATTCTCTACTCTTATGTATGTCCCAATCTCTGTTGATGTACATGAAAACATCCAAACAAGACCAGTTGGAACTAAACTAAGCCGTGTATAATGACAATGGCTTTATTGACTGTGGTCTTGTTACATGGCATCACTTTTTATTCATAAAGGAAAGTAATATTTATGATGGATTTATAATGAGGAGGAGGCTTCCACACGGCTTATATAGGATATCTACTGAACATTATTACACTCCATAGATTATTCACACAGGCATACGATACCAGCTTTTTAGAAGTAGAACGGTCACAGTTATTTTGATAAGTTACTAATGGATTTACACTTTATTTGAAGAGCTAATGAGTCTAGCCAAATCCAAAGATTAAAACATTAAAACGCGATGTAGATTTGCCGTTTAAACACCTTTGTGATTGCACGCAACGTTAGATGTATTATTTAGTGTAGCGATCGTTTCGATAGTAGTCAAACAAAATACATAATGGGAATGTACAGCATCTGCAATTCTGCACAGATTAAATGGAACACGTATTCCTTTCTGTGATCGTTATTGTTCTATTGCACAATGCCACTAAAACTCTTGTCCCCTCTTGTCTAAAACACACTCACACAAAAAGTTGGCAATTTGTTTGAAAATGCTTGAGAAGAACTTGCACAAGCCCGTCTGAAAAATGTACACCTATTATAATCCTTTGTCGATATTGATGCTGCATACGAAGGCGATGGCGGCGGTGACAAGAAAAGTAGCGAGCCGTTCTTGTACAAGATGAATGTTACACCACAAGGAGGAGAGGGAGAAATGTAAAAACTTGGAAATATCGGACTGTGAGAGATGACGGTGCTGTTCCTGCTCCTTTCCAGAGCTATTCACCGAGACTCTCTGAGGGATGCATCTATAACCATCAAGACTCATGGCAAAGGTCCCACACGAGCAATGATGACCATGATACACAAGAGTTCAGATTTAGAACAAACCACTCGGTTGCTTGACTTTCTTTCGCTCATGTGGCTATCCGAAGGAAAGCTGTTTGCATGCCCAACGTATTAACGGGTTTATAGAGGTAAACCGCCTTAGCCTTGCGTCTCTTCAGCATATTAAAACTGCTATGGAGCAATTCTCTGCACTTGCAACGCCCAACATACCCTTTACGTAATACCCACCAAACTCATTAACAAAACACAATACTTTTTACTTGTTTACAACCGGTTGAACTGACTCATTTTTTTCTTTTATGGATAATTGCCACTGAAACTAAATCTTGTAAAAACAAACTTTCACTTTAGAGTAAGTTTAGCAGCATCAGCATACCACACATTATGTTCCCTACAATTTATGTTTCACTTCGGGACGAAATCGTCATCCAATTTAGGAACAAGATATGTACTTTCCCATCGTAATTAATTCATAATTTTTCAGAGTCATATTAATCTTCGCTCATAACTTGATAGTTTGACATTTCACATATGTATGGTGGCTTGCCAAGAAGTTATTACATTATAGATCTGTATATAGCTTACTATTGGGAAACCGCGATTTTATCACAAGGGTCCTTCATCAAAGAAATAGTAAAAATGTGATAACCGCTTCTCATGTTGTTACTGACGGCTCCCTTCCCTGGTTACATGGGTATTGGCGGTAGGAACAAGAGGAGGAATAAAGTATCCCCCACAGCAAAAACTTTTCTGCTGCCACATAGGATGGGCAGACTCATAATTCATCATCATAAGGTAAACTCTAATCCTCTCTTCTGGAGGAAAGAGCAAACTCTTTCTGGAGTAAACTTGTATTTACAGGAAGCAACGATGGCTTTCTTGAAAGAGGAACCTCCTCCTCCACTGTACACAGATGCACACACACATACGTACTTTAGATATTAGGTATATATGCATTTAATCTAAACACAAGAACCGAAGAGCACCCCACCACCTTTCTCCTTGTCAGTTTTCCTTGCTCCTTTCTTCCTCCGTGAGTCAAATTCAAACTAATGCAATATATTTGAGCATTTATGCTTAATAGTGGCAAAAACACTACACACATCAACTCATCTCACGACATGATGCATCAAAACGAAGGATATTTATGCTGATCTTGTTACCGCAAAACATAAATTCTATTATAATAACCGCTAAAGATGAGATAGTTGAATTTCTCGTGGCTAGTTGATGTTGGGCATATATAAGCTAAATAAACATCCTCTCATATATTTGCATAACCAGTTAGCCAGCTGGTATAAAGTAATTCTCTCCTATCTGCAACCATTCTCCTAAAGCCCCAGTAATGGTTACAAGAAGTTTTTCGCTTCCGCTCTTGTGACTCCACGTTTTTCTAGACCAAAGCCGCAGATATCCCTTTCAGTAGACAAGAAAAGCAAGGATAATAGCAGGCAAAGATGAAAAATTGTTTTCGTTCTTCCAGAATATGAAATTTTTCTTTTCACTTTGTGTGTCTACGTCTTCACCTCATACAAAATAGAATATCGTCAATTTTTAATATTATTAGCATTATATTATTATACACTTGCCAGTTTCTTGCCAAGATTTTACCCGAGTATGTTTGCAAATACTGTATGTACGAATGAATTAAATTGAAATTTTAGGAGTAATTCCAGATGCACCACGAAAACTTTCACTTGTGTATATGTACATCAGGTTGTATAAAGAAAATACAAAAATTTTATTCACTGTGTGATGTGTGAATTGAAAAATAAATATACTTTTTGTGATGTTACAGAATCTCTTGCCTTAATCAGGTACGACGTTAAATATGTTTGATGGACAATTAACTGTCACTTATGGTTGATTTTCCCCCAAAGAATACAATAATTGGTCTAAATATATTTACTTCATTCTAGCCGGGGCAATATTGTTTATTTATTTCACTGTGAAACGCAGTATGCTCCATTTTTTAGGGCTCAGGTAGGAAAGTCTGCTAGAGAAATATGGGACTCCGCACCTGTGCACATCTCCCATTACACTACATTAGCATATGACAAAGTAAAAACCACAACATCGAATCTCACACAAGCCAAGGCAGACTGTCCTTGTCCCCCATGTAAAAATGCTGTGAATAAATAAAGCGGCTGTATGTAGTGGAAGAAATGAAATACAATCATACTTATACGTTAGGCAAAATTGTTTATGGGGTATTATGGTTTCGGTGAAATCGTGTCACTGCCAGTGAAAATATTGAGGTCCCTCAGCATTTGCTCATAATTTTTTCTCCTTTCTTGTCCGTTCTGTTTGTAAACCACATACACTATATGAGTATAAATTTACTGCATGTGCTGTTACTGTCGAATATCAAAAGGTTGTGCGTTTGGGACTTTACATATGCAGGTCACAGTTTTTACTTTTTTCCGTATTGGGTTACACATACTACTTTCCATTACCTCTATCATTTATGTGCCCATTCCTCTACACTGACAGGGGTGCCACTGACGGTGACGAAGCAATCACGCTTAAGCTTGGATTTTCTCCGTAAAACAACCGTGTGCTCTGTAAAATTTTCAAAAGAGTAACTACCAAACCACGCTGCCTTATAACCGTATGGCGAACAAAGCGATGAAAGTGCTTTCAACTAGAAGGGCATGTGTATATGCATGGGTATGCATGGGATTTGTTATACGACGGCCATGTGGAAAAATGCACAAAAGAAGAAAACAAAGTATTATTGCGCTTTGTTCCTTTTTTCTCTCTCACTGACTTGACTCACCGTCAGTACAAGTACTCCAACTCAAACCGTTTGTGCAATGTACCTTTTGCTAAAAACCTTCTTGATTCACTTTATTTTCTTCGTCGACCGAGTCAGAGTTGTGTGCACCATACCTGTTTGCCTTTTTGCTGAACATAATAATATCCTGTTTCCCCATTTTCCATATTCTTGTCGTTGTTGTATGAAGCTGTTTGACGTTACCACTTTTCACTGCTATGCCACCACCACCGCTAACATAACATCAACAAAACACGGCTAAAGGCTCAAATTGAAGAAACAAAATAATCTAGAATGTAACCCAGTTATCAACAATGCTGAGTGAGTACTTTTCACATCGTATTCATGTACCTACAAAAAAAAGTATGCACAAAGCACAATAGAATGATGAAGCTTTCTTATTGCCTCAAATGAAAATGTGTCGACCATCGCACACACACAAAAAAACCAAATTTAATATTGTGTGCTAGCAAATGGTCGTTTTTGATATGTTGGCAAACAAGCATTTTTTGATGACAAGAAAGCGAAGCTAAAGTTTAGCAACTAGCAAGTAGTAACAACATAGAAATGGTTACAAAAGTATATGCATTATGTTTCTAAGATGAATTGCATGTACATGAAAAATATGAATGATGTTTGTGTTAGCACGAATATTGGAAGTGAAAGACCCAGTAGGCCAAAACAATTGAACCACTTTGGCCTTTAGTAGAGAGAAACAGTAGAAGAGAGCAGGTAGAATACATTGAAAAACGCTGGGGTTTACAGTCTTACAAAAATGCATGCTTTTATACATTACAAATAAATGCAAGCAAATAGAGTGTTAGAGTTCATCTAAAGGAATGTGTAAAAGTTACGTATAAACAATTTTGGCAACTTATTACAACCAACGTACCCATAAGTATGCAAAAACTTGCGTTTCTTAAGTAGGATCCGATTTTCTTTCTTCCTGTTTCGGAGTAATGCATACTGTGCTACTTGAAAAATTAGAGCTTTTACTACTTTCTCCGTTTCATTTAGCCTGCTTGATACATTCATTTTGAACACCAATTCTTATTACATTACTAGATTATTATTTTATAGCTGTTTGATGGACGAGTCTTTATTCAAAACGCACTTCATATTACAAACAGGTCATCTACTTAGTTTTTCGCAAAAGTACAAGCCATTATTTTAGGTCAGCAGAGCCAAGCTAATTTCAAAATTGGTAGACGAAATAATAAATACATATATGTTTGAAATTTATGTTATTCTTTTATTACAAAATTCATTAATTTTGGATGAGTGCTTCATGCTTACCTGTTCTCATTTTTGCGTAAGCACAAAAAGCATTGCTTATATTCTCTGTTCAAAGTTTAAAATGTCCTAAAATAAGCAACCTAACACGTTAAATCAGGTGAATAATCGAGCACCAATGTACTTCCTCAGCGATGTGGTTTATTACATTTGTATGCTCTGTACTGGGACTGGGCCATATTTGCTTGGAGGTTGACTTTCCAGTTTACTATCTCACAGCCATCCAAGAGAGGTTTACCTACTAGCGGTAGTGTAGTGGCGGCATGTCAAGTTAAGTTTGTCATGCCTGATGGCTTCAATCAGTCGAGTTTTACAAGAAAAAAAGAATTCAGTAGAAAAAAGTGGCATTCAAGGAGAAACGAAAAATGCTTGGATTCCTCATATAAACTATGCATATAAAATGGTATGCATAGTTCTATACATACTATTTGTTTGAGCCATCCAGAAAAGAGAAAGCACATGCATATACATATGTACTTGCAGTACGAAGTCGTTCTCACTTCTCTGGTTCTTACCCGTACCACTTGCTACGGGACCGAGTCCCATGAAATGCCATAGATTATTATTATTATTACCTCCATTACCACCATAACACCAACAAGCATGATGTTTCCACCCACTGCCACTATAATCATATGATTCTCCTGAACATTGACACGCATAGATAAAGTAAAATACTTATTAGCAACGCTATACGTATGATTTAGAGGTCTGAAGCATATATGTGTTTGGTTTAAATTGACGGTAAACATGGACGGAAATAGATATTAGTATGTATGTAGGTTAAAAGATTCCATTTGAAAGATTTACCTAGGCACACTTGCAGCTAAAAACATGCACTTTGTTACATTGTGCATCCTCCTATTATTACAGGTTGTAACATCAATTACTTCTTTGTATTCAATTGTATTCAAAAATTGTCAAACCAGTCAAACGTAGTTCGAGGTATATGCACCCAATCAAATATGTATGTGTGCATCTTACAGGCTGTCAGTTTGTGGGGCACTTTAATGCATTTTATTTTCTCCATTCAGTAATGCACATTAAGATATAGAGACGCTCGTCCATTAGAAAAAAGGAGTAAAAACGCTGATGAATATTACAAAATCTCGTTCAGCAATCCGATTTCCAAATTCATTTCGATTTCAACCCTATGGATAGTTTGCGAGAAATTCATTGAGGAAGGAAACCCCCATTACCTACATGATTATAATGGAATCCAAATGTCCATTCTACGCTATTCGTATTCAAAACAACACACCATACATGCTCCCCGTCTTGCTTGGTCTTGCTGGAACCAGCCACCAGGAAAGGTTTCGTGCTTCCGCATTGTTTCTAAGAAAATGGATACTTTTGGCTCTGTTATCATTCACCTTGCTTGTGGAGAAAGTAAAGGATGCAAGCAACTTACACGTGAACGGCGGGTGCGGAATATATTCTGCCAGAAAAATATGATCTTGGATAAAGATTTTATCAAATCATTCTTCTTGATTCTAACACGCATAGATGCACTCAAGCATATTTTAGCAAATCTTTGAGAAAATGAATCATACAATAATTCTTCAGGAAGCGCATATAATTAGGAAAACAAATCAAATTACTTTGATGATGATGATGATGAGATGATCTTTGAATGTTTTTTTATCATCAATCACTATAACACAACCATTGATTCATAATATGTAAAAGTTAAACATACTATTTCTGTTTTACTTTCTTGTAGTAACATATTTAATTCAAACACTGCGTACGCTACTCGATGTACCTATGTATATGTAGCTATGTGGTGAAGCGTATAATATATATATTCCTAGTATGTGCCTAGAAATGCTTGTATATAAACACAAAACTATTTAAGCCCGTGATATACAAATCAGGATGGAATGTGTTTGTTTTGCTTTTCAAGTGAAATTATAAGGTTTATTGGTGCGCCCACATTTCCCTTTTAAAGATAAAGATGTATCATGTATGTATTCAGTGAATTCATGCATATCTACGGTTTCCGCGTTCAAGAGCGCAAACAATTTACCAATACAATAATTCTTATTATAGGGATTTTTTGACATTGAGCTTTGTATACGTACGACGTACACTTTACATTCACTACCACCAATAATATACCAAATTTCTGCATACTCTGGCAACATATAAAAAAATGTTTCCTATTTCTGCAATCGGTATCTTTTAACAGGACTAATCCATTAGCTTTATTAAGTAATATTTGTTGCAATCACAGAAAATGTTACCAATAAGTGTAGTTCGCATAAGGTTTCCTATGAATTTTGGAAAGGAGACAAAAGAGGAATGTATATCATAAGAAAATCATTTATACGTCAATGCTGTAATTGCTGTATCAATAGTTGAAGTATATATTAGCCATTAGCATTTAGCATAATATCATATAAATAAAACAATAGAGACAGAGATAACACTCATATATTTTGTTTGTTTGGTGCCGGTGCAATATACTTGTGTGGCAAGTGTGATGGCACAAGACAACGCTAAAAGACTAGAATGGCAACCAAGAAACTATATACTTTGAACACGAACATTTTAGTATCGTTTTATTACATAAATACTACACCAACGATTCTAGATGGGGGCTTTAAAAAACTCCGAGCTGTCCATATATATGCATATAAGTGCTAATGATGCATGGTAGAAAAACATCAGACAGAACTCCTTTCAAATTCACTCTAAAGAAAGATTGTAGTAATACAGATTCTTATCTCCTATAACGTATAGGCTAGTCATAGTCTTCTATTAATGTATCAATAAATTAATGGAGTTTTCATGTACATAAGACCGACAATTACGAGTCAATTTAAGTGTGAAACATCTACAAACAAGGCGTCAGAATTGTCATGTAAATATTTGATTGCAGGTTGAGTGTGTTCAGTGGTTTTATATAAAATGAAGAATTTCCACATGGACAAGCCCATATATCTATACGCACTACTTCTAAATTAGAAATAGATAAAGTAATTTCAAGCTTTCTTTACCTTTCCTATACAAACATGAAACAAGAATCAATTTTAGTATTTAATTTTAAAACAAAACGCTTACAAAGGCTTTTGCTTGCATTTCAAATACATAGAAGTAATGGAGCTAGAAGTTTTTACAGGCAGTATGGGGCACGAAGCTACACTTATTAGTGCTTGCCCATAGACAGAAACATACCTCAATACGATGTTTTAATGAATTAGTAATTAGTAAATATATATATATATTTGTACATCATGTAAAATGTTTAAAGCGATGCAAAGGTCCATGTTTTTTCTACGCTCAATAAGCCACAAAACTTGTGGTTCGAATTAAATTTTGCATTTGGGAACGCAAATATCCACAATTCTTCAATATGCAACAGAAAAGCCAAAGTAGATTGCAGAATGGAAATGAAAAGATATGCCTGATTACTAACAACATAAATAAACGATTAAAACTTATATGCATTGGAGTATACTACAAAAAATCTTTTTAAATGACTTGATAGTTAGCGAAAAAAATGTATTTTTACCTACAACAGGCAATTAAAGGATTACCCTTGCTCATATAACCACAAGAAGACAAAAGACTCTCGACTCTCTAGTTGGTGAACCACAGTGAAGTGAATGAATGAGTGACGTATTTACTAAATAACTACATTTGAATGAAACAACTAGTAGTAGAATGTAGTTTGC